>JABFQC010000611.1:0-25144 GCA_022817085.1 Psilanteris sp. ZL-2020
ATACCAATAATTTAAATAATAGATATTGTATTAAAGGAATGTTAAAAAAGTTATCAGATTATATTATAAGAATATCAAAGGTAATAGGTCCGTTCTGAATATCGAATATAAGTGTTTAGAGAGAGGTTTTGTTTTTTAGTATATTTTCGTAAATAGCAATACGCAATTTTTTGATAAATTTTATTCTACATACATAACATTTTATAACGAGTGGAATTTTGAATAATACATATTCACTATAATAAAACTTTTGAAGACAAATCCTATTTATGCTTTTATGAATTTAATAAAAATATATTCATTTGCGAACAACAGTAATCATTAAATTCTTTATTTTTTTATTTTAACAAACCATATTATTTTCCATATACAGAGAAGTACATAAAATTTGTATAAACTATGTATAAATTGTTTTAATTTTGTAGTAACAAGACTAATTGATACATATGGCACCCTCGTTCTTGGAGAAATAGTAGCAATGATTAAATTGTTTTTTGATACTAGAAAAGTGTAAATAAGAAATCTCATTCGCGGCATCAAATTGACCGAGCAGAGTTTTTCTTCATTGCAAGTACAATATGACATTAAATCCGATATTATTTATAAGCGAATCACCGCAGTGTGATAAAGTTTCCCATTTTTATTTAACACACACACATATATATATCACACATATATATCTTAAACAATCAACACACGAGTTACTATCTTCAAAGAAAATTCTTATAGTAAAATGCAATTCCGTGCAGTATTAATATTAACTTGAATTTAATTTGTAACACAATTAACACGGTACACGGTACAGAATAAGATTGCGTCACTTTTGTTCGGAAAGTGCATTTAAAATTGCACATATCTGTTATATCTGGTGAAATACTCTTTGAAAAATGAAAATATTTCACATAGTTGGAGCGCGGAGCGTAGCAAGGTGTTGATATCAATAAAGTTTGCAGCAGATTTAGCACGAGTACTTTGTTCGTATATTTTGAACAAAAGCGACTACAATCGCAGCATTTAGTCGTTTGTATTCAAAGTAAACTATTCAGCGTTGTTGGTTGGCTTATTGTTATCGCGCGCAACTTTAAATCTATTTTTTGCACCCGCGCGAATCCTTGACTTGGGTATACATGGCATTGACAATGAATTCCAATATTATAGGCAAAGTTTACAGGAATATAGACGAGTCCGCTAAGGCGATCGGCTTAGCGTATCTTCGCCGCTAAAGCCCGCTCTGACGTGAAGAATGAAACACCGGGCACACACGCGGTGCCCAGCCCTTCGGAACCTTTCGCGCATCGCGAAAGGCGTATCAAGCCTCACGAAACACTCGGCGCTTTGTCTCTTTCTAAATATTCCTCTTTGTCTCGATCCTACGCGAGAACCCAGAGGAAAAAGGAATAGCCGCCGCCCGATCGAACAGAGAGAAGAAGGAACAACGTATCGGCGGCATACAAATTTATGCCCGCACCTCGCTAAATGTCTACCACGGCGCATACATTTCTTTACCTTTTTGTCTTTCCTGTTGGAATCCGCCTTGTCAGCGACGAAAGGACGCCTTGAAAATTCAAGCTACAGTGGATCGACGCGATCCTCCTCTTTCTTCCTCCGAAATCGATTTCTCGATTGTCCCCGCGATCTTTGTATTTTAGTATTTTATATATATATATATTTTTAGACAAAGGTCGGATGCAAATCGCGCGCGTGCAGAAGCCTTTTGTAGCGTTTTTCGGATCGACTTGAAACGCCTTTGGCCTTCTATTATGACCGCTTGGACCCCAATCGCAGCGGCTCCGTTTTTCAAAATCACTCCAAACAAACGCGCTCGAACGCCGCGCGCGTCCGCCCAGCCTTACGGAAATACTGTCAAACGTAATTAAACTGCGTCACGCTGGACCAAACTTTGTTAAATCCTCTTAAACGTACTGCGGCCTTCGGTGCGCGCTGTATGCAAATTGACGATAACAGCGCGGCGTTCAAAAAATGATACGCGAATGCAGTTTCGTGAGAGCCATCTCGAATTTAACAAACATCGCGCTGTTGCGAACTTCACCGGCTAATGTCAACCTTTCGAAGTGCCGACGGAAAACCGATCAAATGCGTTTTCGCAATATTACTTCAGCACCGAATATTTGAACTTGCTCAAGCGAACAGAGACAAGTAACCTTATCACGAATCTCATCTAATTCGATTTCAATTTCGTAAATGTAGTTCGAAGTTGATTACAAGTGAAAGCTGATTGGACTTGGAGTTGAACTGATTTGATGCTGGGTACACGAAGAGTAACCACCGGTGTTGTTTCTTTGTTGGAAAACAAACGCGCGGAGACTTCTAATGTGACGTGCAACATCAGCCCTTTTCTGCATGTTACATCAACCGCGTGTTTCTCTCGATTCTGTCCATTGAATGTAACATCGACCCTGACTCCGCGAAGAGTCCTTCGGATAAGATCAGCGTCATCGTCACGACGCGATCGCGGTGGGGCTACGTCGCCACACATCGTGGTACTTGATGACGAAAGCGCCATATACGTAAGTGGGTAGCCTAAATGGCATTCGCGCTCGTGGCGAACACGACACGCCAGACTCTGTATCGACATTTAAGATGTAGATAAATAAGGCGCAAACTTGGTGGAACAGAAACAAGAAGGGATCCTGAGGGAGAGAGAGGGACGCATTCAAGAGCGAAGTTTAAGGTGAAAGCAAATAGATAAAAAGGAACATCGGAAACAAAGTGTACCGATTCAAAGGAGAAATTGAATTACGCGGCAAGGTGATAATGATGCCGAGATAAAATAATAGCGGACCATAGCAAATAATACACCCAACGAAACCGAATGTAAAACGCTGCGGAGCAAATCAATACCCAACTGCAAGAGGATGGAGACGGCGAAACAAAGACGAGCAATCATTTTCTTCGTCGGGTGTCACAAACAAATGCAAGAACCAGGCAAAGAATCGCAAAATAAAAGCAAACGCGAACGGAGATATAGAATGGGAAGGGAAAAGATCATTAGAGATGGAAGGACGAAAAAAATTGATAGAGAAGACGAAGTTGTTACCGCAGAGTATCGCGAAAGACTGCTCCTTGTTAAAGCCGGGTGTTTGGGTGCTCTTGGCTTTCATTCTGTTTGCAGGCCTTAATTGTACTTCACATGGGCCAGCTGCCTCTAGGAGCCGCCATAACGCTGCCGACCTTTTTGTTTCTTTCTCGCTCTTTCTCTCCCAAACGATGTCCAATCTCTCCGGGATTTCGTGATCCAATTAGGAAATTATTTTATTTTTGTACCAAAAGAATAGTAGAAATATGCTAATTATGCGATAGTAATTAACGTTTGCCACGCAACGTTGCGTCTACGCATGGTATACGTATATGTATATATATATATATATATATAATATATTTTATTTTTATCGGTTGTCTTAAAATATAATTGCAATTTCTAAGATTCGATGATACTGATTTGGTGACAAGCTTTCAAAATGGATTCAAAAGAGTCGTAAGCTAATTGGCATATTCACAGTGATATCAAAAATATTTAAATATAACGTGGAGTTTTATTGTTTTTTTTTTTTTTTAATACAATTACACCCACCAATTATTCAAACAAAATCTTGTCTAGAATTGAATGCTGGTTATTTGCTAATAAGTTTCGTAACTAATATCTGAACCGTTATTTCATTTTTGATTCTACACACCACGTGTTCTGCTCGGCGCACGGCATTTAATTAAACTATACGCTCAGAGAAGAATAGACCACGTAACTTCGTATTATGAGCTGTGTCTCTCAATTAATTCACTGTGTTTTCTCGTGCAAGTTTTTTAGCTGCACACAAAACTGAAAGATAATAATACACTGTTATCACTGTAAAAATCATTTTACATTTTAATTAATTAATATCTGCAAAATATTCAATAGTATTATGCATTTTAAAGATGAACATTAATTCCTTTAAGTTAAGTTAAAGTTAAATTAAGTTTTATTTTTTCCAATTAGTTCATTTTTTAGTCGTAGAAAATTTATTTAACGAATCGACTTTTCATTTAGGAAGTTAATTTAAAATTATATAATTGATAAGAAGCTATCAATTTTTATTACAGTGTATTGAAATCATCTGCATAATTTAATATCTATGTATTTCTTTCTTCATTTTCTTCCTTAGTAAGTTATTCCCCAGCGATGGTTCAGTTACAAATATTGTATTGATCAAATTCATTTAATGAATTATTCTCGTCACGCATTCTTTACTTCTGAGTAAAAATTTAGCAAAATGAAATTTATACAGCTTTATATTAGATGAAATGTATTAATATATATTGAGACATATATAATATATATAATAAAAATGATTTGATTCGTTTTCACCGTATATCATTTATAACATAAAAATTCCTAATAAGCTTTTTATCCATTACAATTATAAATAACGTAAATGTAAATAATGTTTATGTTAAAAGAATTGTAAACAAAAACAATTACGTCGACAGTTTTTAGATGTTTATAAATTCTACTATTTGATCGTTTACCAGTGTATAATATGAAACTGTTTGATGGTCACGTATCTACTTGAGATCGAAAAGATCTGATCCAATTCTGTTTACTTCAAAGTCACGCTTAAAGTTATATCGTCTGCTAAAATGATGTTTATCTTCGTGATATTAAATTTATTGAATTTAATATTTATTTTGTAATAAAACTATAACGCAAGATGTTAATACACGTATTAAGCTCAATGAAAATATAAACTAATAAATTATTTTTGCTTTTCAACCACAAAATTTATTATCGTATAAGGATAATAATTAATAATATATATATATATATATATATATATGTTTTAATACAAAATTGATTGAGAAAATACAACAGCGGAAGAGAAAAGTATATTAATAGAACTGACTCAAACTCAGAGTTAATTAAATATATAAAAATTAATTCCATTTCCCTAGAGTTTATTATTTCATAATTGTCTAATAGAAACTATAAATTCTGTAATAATTGGTTCATGTATTAGTGGTTCTGCAGAATGGATTTAGGTTTGCTCCTTGCGAATGCTCTTAGTCTCACGAGCGCTTAATAGATCATTACGATAATCCTTCCTCCATCAATGTAACACTTCGATCCGATATTAAGCCGTTATTTTTGCCGATTAAAATACGAGTTATAATATTTATTCCCTGTAATTTGACGTTGCCTCCATTCACATTAGTCTCAGCTACCATAGTTCACTAATTGATATTAATTCTCCAAATATAACGCACATGAACGAACCTGGAACGATTGTGCCAACTATATTTGATATATACGCAATGGCAAAGAAACTTGAATTTCAACGTAATTATGCACTGTTTTGTATAAGCTGATTTACGGAAATCATAAATACATTATCATAAACTGGTAGAAATGGTAAACTCGAAGCGTAAGATCGATGTAATAATGCTTATTTATTAACAGCAATACAGAACATGGTACGCGCCCGCAATTATTATTGAATTAATGCCTTAAATTTGTCGCAATGTGATTGCATTGGAACTGAAACGGTGCTCGGTGCAATCATACATTTACGTATTGCAAGACGCAGAGGGACATCGTCCGACATATTCTACTCGATACGTGGAGTATTATAGCCATGATTACATCCTTATAAAACACGGCGGGTTTCGTTGCCGTTGTACGGCTTACGGAACATTTTAGTACGGCATTAACAGAGTTTGACCGAGGTAACTATAGCACATGTTGCCGTACGCCGAGCCAACTTTACAAGAGTCATTCGTTACGCCGGTGACAAGCAGACTAATGGCTGAGATAGCCATGCCAGTATATTTGAGGCAGATCTACCTGAAACTGGTATAGAAGTAAGTATGCCAAAGTGGCCAAAAAACTTGTCACTTTCGCACGATCCGGAGCATCTTCACTCTCCGTCAGCTAACGAGCTTTTGTCATTTTGATACGTTTTTGTGTTAAACACCGTGTCAACTTAGCTTCACAATAATAATGTATTTTCAAATTTTATTCCGACGGCAATCTGAAAAACGTCATCCTGGTATACCAGGAATTCGGCTGGCCAAGGAATCCGTTCGACATTTTAATAACTGGACCTCCGATTACGCTAATGGGGCTAGGTTATAAAGAAGTGTTAAGATTTCTACGTGATCCGAATAACGATACTCTCAGTCTTAATATTCATATGTATATATATATATATAAATAAAATAGTTTAGTAGCGACACATTTTCGCTTTGGTTATATTTTGTTTGCTTATAAATATTTGCAATTATGCACATTGCACGTTCCAGATATTACATTTTGCAGTTTACGTTCGTCTACGAAATTAATTATTGTATTTTATTGGAACAATTAAACTCGTGATATTCTTCTTCTTCTTCTTATGTTATTAAACATCTCTTAGTATATGAATAATTTTCATTGGGAAAGTGAAGTTTAAATTAAAATCCTCTTGCATGCGGCGTATTAAACAGGCATGCATACAATATACGAAGGCAGGAAAGGCTTTCGTATAAAATCTAGTGAATTTAAATTTCATTGCTATGAAATAATAAAAACTGATTATTAATAATTTAATTTATATTCAAATTTACTTTGCGAAAGGTAATGATTATTTAACTGGAAAATGGTATTCTTAAAGTATTATACGTATCTGAAAGAAATTCGGTTAGCATTAAAGGGATTTCAATTCAAATTAATAATACTTTATATACAAAAATCAATATAGAATTACAATAAATGAATATCTAATTATTTAAGTATTAAATCAAATCTTAACAGATTGAAACGCTGATATGAAGAATTAATTATTTTAATGGGTGTTTCAGCAAATGTAATTCTGTTGTATTTTTTTCTATTCGTGATCAAAATATCAAAGTTACATTAATATAGTTGCATACTATAAAATATGCATTTTGGGCAAGTGTACCAATTTTCAATATATATTTTTTTTTATATTCATTCATCAAGTCGATATTAGAAATAAACTGGAATAATACCGACATTGGAATTGTATATAAAATGTGTTATACAATTTTTGAAAAATAATGCATTGGAAAAATGAAACGAAATAAAAAATAGAGTATAAAGCAACATGCATTTTTCATAAAAGCTATAGATATACTCATAATTTACGAGTTTTAAATAAAGATTTGAACTAAAAGTATTATATAGTCTGTAATTAATTTACAAGCATTCATTTTTTACGTACATATTCTGAAGGGAATGCAAAATAATTAAAATATAACATATAATTCTTTAACGCAATTTATTATATTATGTACCTATATAATATAATATTATTATTATTATAATATAAAATTATATTCAGTATAATCTTAAAATACCTTAAAGCAAAAAAAACAAGCATTAAAAAGTACTCGATGAAATTTATCCATTGTCTTCCCTGCTTCCATAAATTATTATAAGAATAATAAATTTCATTAAGATATTTTGTAATAGGATTTATTTTTACACGAATGCTAAGAAATGTTCTACAAGTAAACCATCGCATGTCCACCGATTCAATATTGTGACCTTTCATCATTGTATATATAAAATTCATTTCAACAATTCTTCTTTTATTCACTTACGAAACATTTTCTTTTATCCTTTGAATAGACTTAATTTATCTCACAGACACTTTAAATAACTTAAACCTAGAATGGATAAAGAGACAATGTTATAAGGTTGTTATAGCGAATCAATTTGTTAATTAAAAATAGTAAATAGAATGGCGCAGTAAAATTCTGACAAATCGCGCGTGAGCCGTGCCAAATGAAGCCAGCTCGGAACTCGTTCTAATCTGTTTGGTATACATGTGGGTAACCACTGCATGGCGGCAAGTGCGGACCCATTTATCTGCGAACCAGGCCCACGATACGATCTGCATCCGCGCGTGGTCCTGCTAGTATTTGTCAAGTAGATGTGACCTTACGATTATGTGCCCGGTTCCTCGGGTTTTCCGTTTCAACTTACCTCAACGCAACACTTTCGGCCAGCATTCCCCCATGCGCGAGCATGATCTGTCGTATAATGCTTCACATATCCCTGGAAATCGAGATGAAACTTAGCTCAGTAGTCTCGCTCATTGGAATGCCGCGAGCGAGCAAACGTTTTTCATCTCACGAAATCCGACGACACTTTCCGAGAAAACGTTTCTCCGTTTTCTCTTGGGTTTGCTATGAATTTGCAAGTTAATCGAGTTAAACTTTTTCTTGATACTGATATATGCTGTATTAAAGCTTAAAAAATTATTATATTCGAGATACGCTGGTTTAATCTATTATTACAGAGCAGGTGTATAATCTGATACTGCGACAAAATATATCAAATCGCAAAAGAGTTTCATCTTATGGGATTTACAGTTATTATTTTGGTATTACGCATGTGATTTAGCTCGAATCATTTTGATTCTTACAAAAATGTTACGGATTTGTTCACAATTATTTGTTAGATATTTTATTAAACATTTATTTGTAAGCATAAATTACTATACGATGGGAATACAATTTTTTTATTTTTTTTAAGATTTTTATTATTTAGTTATATGAGAGTTATGCAAGAAAAAAGCTTAATAATATTCTGATCACGTTATTTGTCGCCATATGGACGATCATGATTAAATAATAAAGCAAAATGTTAAAACGTTATAAATTCAGAAGTATGTTTGTATAAATGTCGTAAATTATAAATAAATGTTTTAATTTTACTTACTCTAATTTTACATATAATCGCATTGTGAGTAATAAGAAATATTCTTACGCAGATATAAATTAGATTACTTTATTGGTAATTATATTCGTATTAAATGTTTAAACACGCAAATCATTTGAATTCTTAATCTTTAATATTGATTTAATTATTTCCGATATTATTGTTATTTTCTAAATTGTATATCTCTTGCAAATAAATTAAGCATAAAATGTGCTATTTAATACTATTTATTTCATTGATAATATTGAATATTATCAAGAAATATAACCGTGTACATTACGCGAAATAAATACTATATCTCGTTTCATTTTATTATGTATAAACCTAATAAATATTTATTTTATCTTGCAAGGTATGTATATTCGTACGTCGATTTCCTATGGAAAAGCATATAGTCTCGACTCGGCGTTTCAATTTCCTACATTGGATCATATCTGGATACGTTATTCAATCGTCTACTCGGAATAAAGAAACTGCTGTATCAACACGAAAATAAATTCATGTTACTCATGAAACTACTTCTAGGTGATGTGTAACTAAGAAGATGTTAAACTCTTAATATTGATCCGGTATTGAAATTTGTTGAAAATTTGTATTGTCATATATTTAGATAGCACTCACCTTTTGTTGATTCAGCAAAAAATATAATATAGTTTTAATAAAATGTGTCAACAATAGCTCGGGGGCTAAGAAAAGAAATATTTCAAAAAAAGTTATTTTAAAGTAAATATATATTAATAAACATATTTAATGAATCAATAATTATTTATTACGGATTATAAATTATTAAAACAAATATCTTAAATCTAGATATATTATTATAATGATATTCATTTTGTAATTTAAAAAATTTGGAAACAAACCGGATATCTCCAACGTAGGTTTCAAATATAGGTTCAATATATATATATAAATGGAAGAGTATGAATTTTCAGCATCGGTTCATCAAGTAAATTGTGATTGAAGCAGACGTTTGTTTTCAAATAAAAATCTCATTGTACATATATATCTATGTAATAATAACATATTGCATGTTATCGACTTATTTATTTATTTTTTAAGTATATATCGTACAATCTTAGTAAGATTGCCATTTTTGCTAATTGTTCATAAATATATAACAATTTTAAAATCTTTTATAGGACTGGATTGTAACTAATGTATGTATGTATATACTTTCTTTAAACCTTTGGTTTTTTTTGACATCAAAAATATCAACATGATTAACATACACTGAAGTTATATATATTTACACATAAATTACCAAAATTACATTATCGCATGATATATGATTTATACTTTAATTTACAATGTAAAATTCCTTTTACTAAGACAAATTACAAGACCTAACTTTATATACAAACAATTTTCGGTTTTCATACTCAAACTTAAAATTGACACATGAAACGTACAGATCTTCTTAAATATCTGGACTTGCGCAACTATTCAGCAGGATGAAATAATACAATGTGGATAAATACAATTTGTTCTAACGAGTGAACGACTATTCGGCGACAATGGCATCAGTCAATAAAGAAAGAAGAATTCCAAAATAAGAAAATTATTATTCGAATACGAATGTACTACTTCATGAAATCCTTTTAGATCTAATATATACATTTTAATTATTTGAGCAATATAATAAATCTAATTTTAATTAACTTTACTCAAATACACATTAAAGTGAGAAAAGTAAATTTGCAAACAACTTGCACAAATATTGTTAAAATCACGATTATTGTAATTTTAATACTAGAATTACCAACAAAAGTATAGACATTCAATATTTCATTGCAAACATTTGCATGACAGTAATAACGAAGAGAACAAGCTTTTATCAGAATTAAAGCTGAGATTGCAAACTGTTGATGGAGTAAAATTCTTAAATCAATATATATACACAAATATATATTAGTTGATAATTAACTTAATAATTCAAAACGAAATAAACGTGCTTAATCTGATTTCAGATTTAATTGATAATGAGTGAACCACATTAATACATTCAGTATCGAACAACCCGTTAAATGGAATTCGAATCATGTTGATTTTCAACGGGAATTTGACATGAGCCATCGAGATGCCATTTGAAATGTTTCTAGAAATCACAGTATACCATAGGCTTTAGTAAACATCACTCAAGAATTATACGAAGATACTCCCATTAAAGTTTCTTTAAAGGCAAAGATCAACAAACATTAACATCCACAAAGAAATGAGACAAAATATTGCATCTTCTGGCCGTTACTCTTTAGTATTACTTTGGTCAAAGTCTGTGAAGGATTAGTAGTAAACACCATTTGAATTAAATAAATTATCTATTCCAGAATATATAATATCAATCATTCATGATTTGTTCATTACAACGAATACAACAAAAATTGAAGATATATTGTCAAACGATTCAATTTAAAAAGCACTGACTTTTGCATATTTTATAGTTTTTATTAATTAAACTTTATCGTAAAATAGTCATGCACTTAAGTTACAAAGCAATCAATTCCTAATAGTATAATAATGTTTAATGAATTCGCAATACAATTTCGTGCAAAAATAAAATTTTCTATCAATAAATGAAGTACGTATATATTTCTTAAGCATGAGAGTTTATTTAATTTATATGGAGAGATCGATATTTAATAGCATAGATTCAAAAATAATTGTGAAAATATAAACTCAGAAACCAAGAACAGTATATAATACCTGAATCGCAATAACATTCTTTATTTCGTGTTCGTTTGTATATTTATAGTACTTCATTTTTATTTTTACCAAACCGTTAAACTTTTTATACAAAAAAAATATTCAACAAATATTATAGATATTTCAAATAAAGATTTATTTCATAAAAAGATCACAAGTTGCTATAAAAGGTGAAATGAAATTGAGAAAATGAAGATGAATCGATCATACATTTTACAAATCTGATGGAGATGTTGCACAAATGATACTGAAGTAGAATTCACAGGAAAATGGTATTGAAGCAAGAGCAAGAAAAATACTATACAACGGTTGACGTAAATATGTATACGTTTAATTTAAATATACCAATCACGAAATATACTTATTACAATATCACCTGAAACAACCAACATTTTTTGCCGTAAGTCACCAATGCTTATTTAAGATATCATTATTTTAACATAAAATTCCTAATGTCTGCGTAACTAAGTAAAAACTGTGTAATCCGTAAAAAGAGACAAATTAATTCCCTTGAATTTAGTATTTGTCGTTATATGAAACACAAATAAATATAATTATATTGTTATAATACTGTTTAGTTCCATCAATCACATTTGATGGTAAAAGCCATCCAAACTTTTTGTTGCGGACGTTTGAAAATTAATTTGGTTTCCATTTTCTTTGATGTTGGCTTATATACAGAAATACTTTCTCAATTAGTTGTTTGGCTAAAGCAATTTCTAACGCGTCTGGTGCGTAAACGGTAATTGAATTCAGTGTAATGGCGAGGCTACTTTTCGTGGCAATTAAGATTTCGAGGTTCGTTGACTGTCGGCTTACAATATTGACTTTCCGCTAATCGGCGAAATGAAACGATCCCACCTTGCTCGCAAGCGCTGTAACGATACCTCGGCATCACTGTCACGGCAAGGATTTCGTCTGCCCTCTTCGATTCTTTCCGTTCTTTCCGTTCGTGAGAGCAGATCTGGTCGTTCGACGTGTCGGGCGACCGACACAAAGCGGCCTTTCTGGGCAAGAACAAGGAGCATGGCTAATGTCTCTATCGAGGCACGAATCTACTTCGAGAGTTCGTGCGATCGAAATCGAGTCGGAGGTGTACACGCGGAAAAATTCAGAGATGCCTCTTGCCAGCTCGAAGAAAGAGATGCTTTGTTCGGCCACCTCTTCTTTAGGCCTCGCGCGTCTGCAATTTTTATTGCGCCCTTTTTTACCTCGTCCGCCACCTTCTTTGAAACGACGCCGGATCGCAAAGGCGAGTGTTTTCGACGTCAACGTGGGACAGGGAGAGGGAAAAGACGACGCGAAACGTGACGCAAAGAATATGACTTGCGAGAGGGCACTTGGCGCGAGACGCCACCAAGTCCCCGTTGATAACGACGGGCTTTTGTTTTCCCTCGCGTTTTGCGCTCTTTTCATGTTCACTCGCAGACTCGTATAGGGAGATGCTGACGCCTGTGCGACGATGGGATTTGTCGCGCTTGGTTGCTGTCTAACGTTTATACGTAACGAAATGTCCACACGTTTTTAAACAATATATACGCTGCTGTTTGTCCAATTGGTCGACGCGTTTGCTCGCGCGTTTTAAATGCAAAAAGGATAAAAGTCATTTCAGTCGCCATTATTCTATACTTCGTTCAAATTCCCCGCAGATGCTGCGAGCAATTCGAGTCTGGATATTAGAATTACTTTTTTACATATGTTGTTTTGTCAACTTACAATTATTTATTGTGATCACTGCTAGGAAAAAGTATCTTGGACGTCACTGTTTTAAGACACGAAATGACTTATTTAAATTGCCAGCTGTCTGAATGCAAAATATTCTGAAGTGGATTAAGATACCTAGCGTCTTGATTAAGTTGCATTATATCTTAAAATTCGACACGTGTATTATATTCTTTTAGCAGTGATTTCGATTACACACGTAAAATCTTGGTTATTGCTTTTTAGAATTCTGTATCGAATTTCGTATAGACTGGTTTGACGTGTAAAGGCGTTTGACGATTGTTATTATTCCGAAATTTCGGATTAAACAACGTTGCGCTGATTTCGTTATTTTCGGAACTCGGAATTGTATTCATTTGAAGCTCATAGTTGTTCAGTCATGCGTTTTATTCCCACGCCTTTTTCGATGTACTTCATCAACAAGACTTACGTAAGCTGCTGCTTCGAGACTAGTTTATCTTCTGGTCATCTTTATTGCGTTAAATTTTTTCGTTTTAAATTGAGTTGGACGTATTTGTGACAACTTTGATCTGTAATTTACTAAATTGACACAAATTGTGCAACAATATGTTATAGATGTAATAGTCACACGAACGCATAAAACAGTTAAATTTGATAGCATTGCATTATAATAATTATGCAGCAGTCATAAGGATCATCAGAAATATCAAGGGTCTATTAGGCATTATAAAATATTCAAATAACTCCGTACTACTGAGTCATTTCAAACAAATCTATGTAAATACATATCATATAAGCGTTAATTAAAATAATATTTTACTTTTTAATGATTTTTTAATCACTTTATTGATAAATGTCAAAAACAGAAGAAATTTGAAGAACAGTAGGATTGTAATAGGGAATTAAGATGTTAAGTCAACAATGTATAAATATAGAGTATTGTTTTTGTTAATAAAATTAGTTGTATGCATTACATTACACCGAATTTATGAAGCATTTTATGGTTTAAGTTTATTTAGTTAAATCAATTAAAAGAACTTTTAATCGAAGGAATGTTCAATTTATGAAATTAATTTTTGAAATTTTGTAAATTAATTAAAAATGAGTGTCAAAAAGTAAAAGACTTTCAGGGTTTTAAACTGATTTTAAAACATTTTTAACCAGTTATAAATTTTAAAAAAATATACATATGTGCAGTTTATGTAAGCAACTTCTCTAGATGAATAACTTTTGTATTGGTATTGACATACTGTTATTAGTGTTTTTATAGATGATAACAATTTAAGCAAACATTGCAAATATTTTATTACTTGAGGTAATCTCTAATAACACAAAATTGTACTTTTAGAAATGTTAACAATACTATTTGAAATTTAATTTTACTTCAAAACATATTCGACTTATTCACGATATAAACATCTAATTACTTTAAAAAAAATATTTTTTTTGTAATTTATTTATTAACTACTTGTAATAAATTATTTTATTTAAACATGCGCAAATGATGCACTCCACAAAATTTTACGTCATTTTGTATTTAATCTAGACTGATCCATTTTTTATGAATATGTCATCAACAAATTAAGATATAGTTTTTGATCGTTTAAACAATGTGATAATTTGTGAAGATGTATAACAAATCATTGTTAATTGTAAATATTTGAAAATATATCATTTAACAGATGATTCGACACGTACGAAATATTATTTACCTTTGTGACACGTGAATATAATTTAAGATGTCATTCATAAGAATTATTTTTGATTAAGTTTGAATCAAAAGCAAGTATGGACTTTTCTACGTTATTAAATATGAAGCCAAGGCACGTATTGTCTGGACATTAGCTTCATTTTGACGTGGATATAGAATACGGGTATTCGATTGTGAAGAAAGTGAAGAAAGTCGAAGTACAGAGTACTTATTTACCTGTCATTGCAATTTACTAACAGTGTCAAATTTTATCTATAGATAACGATTGTCGTCGACCACAACAAAATATACTTCTTGTCTACTATACGACATTATAAGAAATATTAATGATATAAAACAGCCGTTGTCGCCTAGCAAAATATCGACTATTAAAAGCAAATGACGACACATTATTGTAAGAATCCGTTTAATAACAGATTACAATATTACGATATATAATTTCAAATACATAATATACATGCGTTTAGATTAAATACTGCGATGTCATTAAAATATATAAAATACGTATACGTCACACTCATAAGTCTTAACATGTATAATTTTAGTTAATACGATATATTATTATATCTACATGCAGTATTGTTGTAAAACTGATACAACTAAAATTACAACAGAATGAAATCAAGATAAATTATATACATATAATACCACTTAACGTAATAGATTAATTTAATTAGGTTTTTTATTATTTTGACACTATAGAAATAACTAGTATACATTACTAATTTTTTTATAAATTTTATTTACAAATTTATTATTTATATTTATTATTATTTACAAATTCATGTAATGTACATTTCATTGTATTAACTTTAGATTCAAATCTTAATATTAAAATCAAACTTTATCTTCATCTGTAAAATATTTTTTATAATGTTTGCACGCAAAAATTACTGATCTACACGAAGAAAAATATAATTAACATTTTACTATAAAATAAGAAACTGACCATGGACGAAACAAACTTCTAATTTGTGTAATACATTATGGTAAAATGGTGGCATAAACATAGTATTTTCTTTCTTGTTTATGCTACGTTTTTACTATAATTTTTTAGATAAATTGAAAGTTTATGTTATCCAGGGTCAGTTTCGTTTATTTTATAGTAAAATTTCAATTATATTTTTCTCCGTGTACGCACCTCGGGGCACATAAGCGATTTTTCCTCCCTTGGTGCATAATGTACTATTAACAGTAACTAAAAGGTATAGGTACATGTTACCATCATTATAAAAAAAATAAAAATTATAGAGTTTCAAATATATGTTTCTTAAAATTATATGCAATATAAATATAATTTCGAAGTATTACAATACACACATATATATAGTAAAATACTTATTAAGAATTATTAAGGATATAAAGGAATTTTTATTACAAAATATTTATTTTACGATAATATACTTTTAGGTATTTTTTAACATACTATCAACATATTAAAATTTTACGATAAATCATTAATACATTAAACGTGTGGATCTTTTAATTAAAAAACATTTTTCTAATGAATACTACAAAATACACCATATATATGCACGCAAAATTAACTTACACATAATATAATAATTTATGATTATTTTAAACAAATCCAATATATATTCAAAATTTAAAATATATAATCCAACAAAATTATAATTGTTTTTTTTATTTTCATCATCGTACATATGTGTAACATTTCATTTTAATGGCTGTTATAAAAAGATACCCGCCGCTGTTAGTTGATTGAGTTATTTTCGTTTTCAAGATCTAATTATCCCGAATAGTCATTTATGTTGCCGACGCAGAAATGATATATACTTATCTTTAATACTAAGATACGTGCACATTTGGGCTCATTATCAATGAGATGGAATCTACTATAAAAGGATCATCGATCTGCTGAATAAAATCCGTAACGTTTTCAAGTTTACTTTGTAATCGTTGTACTGTGCAAAACAATCTAATATAAAAATATTTTAGTACATCGTAGAAAAGATACTGATCATATTTTTGATATGAGCGCAACACACTCGCGCAGACACATTCAGTGTAAAGAAAATCTATTGATTTCATTCTGAAAAGAAATACCGAATACACAAAATGCTTATTCGAACCGCAGTGTCAAATATTTACATCGAGTAAGTAAGTATACACATGAATTAATGAAGTAAATGTTTTTGCTGTATAAATAAGATTGTTTAGTTTGTTTCTAGGCATGATATATATGGTACATATGAGAAGGTAAACGCATTAATTTTGAGTTCCTCCTGTTCTTGTAACTTCAATAATTAATATTAGGCATCTTCACGATTACTATATATATCGTTGCTTTAATTATAAATATACAATATTATTAACCGATCGTTATATATTATATTAAAATTAATTACAACATAATATCGAATTTCAAAAAGTCAAACGATATGAAATATGGATAAACAAAAATCGGTAGCCATCAAATACTTTATTAAGCTACTCTTAACTTGCACTGTATTACTATAACGTAAATACCACACAATGTATAATAAAGACTTTATGTTATTCAAAAAATGTAGTGTCTGTAATAATATATGAATATAATTTTAAAAAATAACTTTAAAAAGTATACTAAAATTTAATAATAATCATTTGTATATATATATTAAAATTTAAATAAAAGTATAGTGATATGTAATTATATGCAAATTAATAAACTATAAAGTGACTGTACTATGCAACAGTGTTTGTTAGAAATATATGTGATCATAAATTCTGGTAACAAATGTTTGTCACAAAGAATTTTAATCAAAGATTATAACTAATACTATTATCATATTATTTCAAAATCTATTCAAACTTACTTATGGTTTAATGAAAGTGGGGCATTTTTTAAACTTCATTGTATAGGAAATTTGCACATTTTCACCAAAGATATGACTCTCGTTTGGATTTAACCAAAGTTTTGTGTAATTTTTCCTACACGGGAAAAAATAATGATATAAACCCAACACAAAATGACAATGTTAACTATATATGTTGATTCAACACAGAAACTGTGTAACATTAAAGCGACCAATTTGTTTGAATGAAAACAATCAAATTCTAAGAAAAAATAACCGCTGTGTGTTTATAAACACGGTATGTCTAAAATAGTATACAATCAATACACACCTCGTTGCAGATCCTACATATTTTGATTGTTTCAAAAATGAACCATTTTTACACTCAGAAAAATTAAACTTAGAAAAGTGCTGTTTATACCGCTAATTTGGCGACATTAAAACAAAATCCTAAAAATTACTGGTATAATAGCATTATACTAAAAGATAGAAGGAAAATTTGGTATGAAAAACTGTATTTTCACAAGAAAAAGCAGTAATTTTTAGGTTTTTACTTTAATGTCTCCAAATTAGTATTATAAACAGCAATTTTCTACGTTTAATTTTTCTGAGTGTATATAAATTTAATGCCTTATTTTTTCCCTTCTATAAGTAAACACTGGAAACACTGTGACAAAGAATGTAATGCTTCAAGAACAAAAATTTAAAGTCTAGACGAATATAGAATTGATGAGTTTGTTGAAAACTAATTATGTTCTGTTACATTCCCTTCAATTTGCCTCGAGGCTAAAAAAATTATGTTTTTTATATGCATATAAGAGCTAAGTTTAAACACCAAACTCAGTCTAAGACGATATAGGTATCGGGTCCATAACATGCTAATATGCTCTGTGTGGAAAATATGAATCTATTTCTGCTATTTTATGGCATTTTTCCTAATAGTATGTTTAATATATTTAATTATATTGTTTATTATATTATATATAAGTAATTATTGTATAAGTCAAATAAATATAGCTTTGCATTAAGTATTAAGATACATCTTTCAATTTTACTACAACAGAATATTATTTTAAAATGATTCAAAATAATATTTTTGAATATGCATATACATGTTAGATTTGAGAAGAACTTTTTCTGAATTCGAACCTAAACTTTCATTTTATCTTCTGATCAAAGTAGTTCCAACGATTCAAGAATACTAATAACACTGTAACTGTTTTAATGCAAATTTTAATTTAAACACTGCAATATATAATGTGTGTGTGTGTGTGTGTGTGTGTGTCATACTTTTTTAATTTTAATATCTAGAAGCATAAAATGTAAAATCTTGTTAAATATATAACTAAAAACCAAAATATAGTACTAAATTTTAAAACAAAACTATACATATTAATAAATAGAAATATATAATTAATAGTAACATATTCACTTTTAAAATCCATTAATTACATTCATTATCTGCAGAGTGAATTATACAACTTTATTATACAATGAAAAGTGATTCATTTAATTATTATTCTAAAATACTAATTGGAAATTGAATTTTCGCAGAGAGTTATAATAATAAAGATATAATGGAAATTTGGAGAATTGTATCTAGAGACGAAATATATTAAAATACATTATATATGCATAATATATGTAAAATAATGTATAAATTGTATATAATGTATTCAATATTAGATATATATATATATCTGCAATGCATGTGCAATTTTTAAATGGCTATAAATATTAAACTTTTAAAATTAATTCGATTTATGGTTAAGAAAAACGTTTTAAAAGACTAAGGAGTTATAGAAGCCGAGAATGAAAGCAGCCCGCCATCAAATATGTTGTAAAATATGTCACAAGCAACAGAAACTTCACTGAAAAGATTCATTATAGTTCTGTGCATTGCCGCAGTTCCAGGTAAGACTTGCGTTAACCGTTGTCATGAGACAGATTGTCAAATGGATGAAATGTGTTTCAGAGCATAAATTATTTTATGAATATTCATATCTTCTGTTTATCAAAATATTCCCCAAAGCTAAAGGGATACTGCCTCTTAATAGGGTTAAAATCTTTTGAACAAACTTTTTCAAAGCCATTAATGTAAAACAATTAAAACACTTGAGCACAATCCATCGTAAATTTGTATTCTTTCAACACTAAAAAAATATTTATAAAGAAAAAGTAAAGTTTCGAGTTAAACCGAATAAAACGAACAAGTATTCTTCTTAAATTAATAAAAAAAGTTACGAACATTTTGATATTGTTTATTTTCTTAATTATTGCATAATTAGCTATCGCATATATTATACAATATATATTCGTTAATTATATCACAATCTTACAACTCGTAAACGTTTTTGCATTTATTTCAGAAAATATACACGTTATAATAATAAATTGCAGACGTGCGTTATAACCAATGCAAAGTGAGCGATATATTAACCGTGGAAAACGAAAAAGCGATCTTCAGAGTGTCGAGAGAAGCCACTGATTGACAAATCAATCTGTCATAGAGGGTTGCATTTCAGTAGTGTATTTTGTAGACGATCTAAATCGACTATCTAAAAGCATTCGATACAGTATTTCATTAATAACTGACATGTTTGCTGAAGCGCTTTTGGATATACGTAAAACCGTCTGTGTACTTAGAGTCGGTTGCATTACATGGTTCATCCTGATCTATAATACAAGATTCATCATAATATCTGGTATTTTGAAAATAATCATCAACACAGTTATACTTATCTTAAAGTACGTTTCAGGGTGACTTACTTAATCCATTACTCTTCTGCAGCTCACTGTTCTTCTTTTCTTTCGCTTTCCGAGAAACTCGTGTGATATATATGCAGCCGTCTAAATCACAGAAGTAGAAGATTGTCTATATTCTATTTACGTGTATTGTATATATTAAAATAAGTATGATTTCATAAAAAATAATTTCACTCGTTACGAAAGTTATCGTTAAAGTTTATAATTGATGAATTATAACAATAATAAATGTTTTTTCATAGAAATCGATGAAATAAATTTTGTGCACAAATTTTGCTTTGTACGATATTTGATATTTTAAAAAGGTAGGTTTTGCGTTCTTGTTATTATATTTGCATATAAATGTATCTAATAATGTTTTCAAGATAAGAACCTTGAAATATTTTTATACATTTTTAATTGGTAAACAAATTAAACATAATGTTTCGCTCACGCAATGGCGGTGTAATACTTGTATGTAATGCAACACGCTTGCAAAACGTGAACTTACTTGCAAGGATTAGTTCCACGAGGAATGAACTCGCAAGACTCGAACAAACTGAAAAGTTTGTCATTATATACTAAATTCATTGTAACGTCTGCGCTGTTATTTTCTTCTACGAATTGCAAAGACGTTTTATTTGTCAAATTTGAATCAAAAAGCGTGATTGCGAAAGTATCTAGAATACGAAATTCAAGAATCAGCAGTAAAATGTAAAATTATTATTTTTAACGAATTAATTGAATGTCAAACATCAAATGGATAAAAATATATCGAATGAAATATGACTAAATTAAAAACATTCAGAAAGCAATATTATTATAACACCCAATGCGAATCGCAACTGGAACATTAGTACATTGTACAATTTGACACACATATAATGTCGCAAAACTTGTTTATTCGTTTCGACCACTCAGCAACATGATTGCGTGCGTGAAGTACTTCAATTACCAAACGAATTTATTGACGTCGATATTTTATTTAAAGTATAATTAATAAGCAAAAAATTGACGACGCGTTTATTGTAACATTTGACAAATGACGTCGCATCGAATGCATTTTTTACACGCAAACACTTTGTGGCTGACGGATTCATACATCAAGCCGAATTTCTAATCGTGCTAAATGGATTCATATTACTCGGTCTCCAATATACGAAGACCATGTATATAAAAATGTAAGACAAATGCCCCGGTTGGTTCAACATTTGGCGTTTTTTTCCTTCCTCCGCTCGTTCTCGGCTTTTTTATACAAATTTCGGAAAGGTGATGGATATTGTGCGACATTGCGAGAGGAAGATGGAATTGAGTGAGCTTAAAAAGAAGCGGCGGCTCCTTGAAACAAAGAGCAAACCTGCACTCAAAACAAACATCACTCCGCCATTTATTCGGATGGCGGTTTCGAACATTCATCCGCGTGACAATGGCACTGAGATCGAGTCGCCTTGCGTCGTTTCTGTGCATTCACACGGCGACGATGAAAGGAAGTCCCTTGCTACGAAAAAACGGGCATGCGACGACGGCAACACCTCGCACGATATATACCCCATACCCCCTTCAAAGATGTTGTCCCTCCCCCCACACTTCGCTCGTCGTCCACGACACCACTCTTTTCGCATTAGCGTGCATGTGCATAAGAATGCGATACCGAGAACGCAAAAGAGGTTGGGATGAAATCCAACGTGACGAAGACAAATTGCACTTTTCGACACCGGTCTTGTTCGCGCGACGAAATTCATTATTTTTGCATTTTTATTTAATACGAACCGCGCCATTGAATATATAGCATCTTTTTACGCGCCAAGGTTTGTTATATTAATTATACAATTCGACGGTGTATGAAATGAATCGAAAAGGCTGTAGTGCGAAATCGCCACACGACGCTTCAAATGAGGATCAAGGTGATGTTAATTTGTTAGTTTTGAATGCGAACGATTTGAAAGGAGTCGGACTTTTATTCCACTGTTTGTTTAAAGCTTCCTTTCAGACCACATTGACAGAGATGTAGAATGACGAAATGTATTTGGGTTGAATTTCGTCAAAATGATTTAATCAGTTCTAATTATATG
The DNA here is from genome assembly GCA_022817085.1 of Psilanteris sp. ZL-2020. NCBI lineage: Eukaryota > Metazoa > Arthropoda > Insecta > Hymenoptera > Scelionidae > Psilanteris > Psilanteris sp. ZL-2020. The sequence continues at coordinate 22,432 of JABFQC010000611.1, forward strand.
CTGATTTTTGTAAATAAATTTATTACACGGAAAGTGAGAACTGATTGCAAATTTAAACAATCCTTTAAGAATAAAATTTAAACTACAGTTATAATATTTTAGAACGTTAAAGCTTAACTAATAGTGTTATTATGATATTTTAATGCGTATATCATCTTTGCGTTTACAAACTAATAGTCATCGCCTAATTTGAAACATACTCTTTTTAGCTTCTTAAGGACTGTTTTGTTTACTGGAGCAATTCACTTTATCTTTAATAAAAATACAATAAATTTGGAAAATAATTAAAAAAATAAATATCGTACGTATTACAATTAAACTATAAGAATAATGCTTAATTTTTAACTATCATTCTGACCTGAATTTTCACCTCACATTATATTTGTACAAATCATTTTTAATAATTTTATATTTCATGTCATTGTACAAATTTTGTTAATTTGTTTGCTTATTATAGTGTATCATTATTATTAGTCGATAAATATAATAAAAGAATATACAAAACAAAAACCTTTATATATATATATTAAATATTAATACTGCTGCTTTAAAAAGAAATTTAAATAATAAAAACTTTTCAACTGCAACTGAATGATTCCTTTATCTGTTAAGTAACAGGGAGTTAAACGATTTCTTTTTTAACCAAAAGAATCTTTTCATTCTAAAAGACCTTTTCAAGAGTAGGTAGCGTTTAAGCCAATTATTTCCACTAAATAAATATATACTGATTTAATAATTGAAGGAGTGCTGCACTGTAAATATCACTGAACAAAAAATTTGTTTATGAAATAAATATGATAACTTTAATTTTATTTCTATCGCAAAAGATTTAAATAAATTTCCATCTCATAACAATTACAACTCGATCGCAATATCTATAAAAGAATATACAAAGATTACAAAATGAATCATATTTTCAGAATGTTGTATAAATTATAAATTTTATTCATTTAATATTATATTTTATTGATTTCGAAAACATAAATTGCAATATAATAAACGATTTTTTGATTTATTGTATAAAAATTGGAATAACGCGGTCCAAGTACCATTCACAATTTTCTACAAATTTTAAGGACTAAATTTTTGATACTATACTGCACCAATTACAATATACTTACATTCGTCTTTCATGTTTCCATTCAACTCTTTGAGTGTCATGTTATATAAAGGAGATCAGTTTCTTTTTCCGAAAGAGGAGAAATCATTTGCCCTGATGAAATAAATAATTTATTCTGTATGGCAAGTATTCTGACAGGCTGAACACAATCACAAAAGATGAATTGAAAGGCCTTATATTAACGTTTGCAGAAGATTATTATCCAAAATATTCGAACATAAATGTCACATTAGTGCGTATTTCCCGTTGCGTTCGAAGAGAAGCTAATCCGAGAACGATAGGATCGCGGTCGACGGAGAGCGCGCTCTTCGGATTAGGGAACACCCGTAAGTGGATTAAGGGCGACGACGCAGAGATAAAAACACGGTGTTAAAAGGTGCTCGAAAATCTTCATTCTTATCCGACAATGCTTATCTCGTCTTCGTTGGATTACACCGGTAAATTCGTCCCGACCTGTCCTAATGCTTGCGATTTATTGTATTTCTAGCAATCTCACCCCTGCGTACGTTTCTCGAACGCCATGTTTTAGAATAGAAACCGATTCTCCAAATAGTCGATTGACTTCGGGAATTTATACGTTTAAATGTTCTTTACCAAATATCACAGTTCTCATGGTACCCCGCACAAATAGTTTGAATAACTTTCATGATTCTTATTATTTTTTTTTATTTCTGGTATGCGAAAATTTGGCAATGTAATTTGAGAGTAACAATTTCCAGGGTATTGGTTTGTATTTAAAGCAATTTCGAAAATTCTAAAAATGGTATAAATAAAACGGAAATAAATTCATTGAATTGTTTTTATTATAATATTACTGAGCTTATAACAGAAAATAATATATCATTTTTAACTACAGAAATTTAATTTAATTAACAACAAAATATTCCAAATCAAATAATTACTTTCAACGTAATTTGAAGTAATTAGTTTTTATGTTTTTGCAAAATATTATTAAATTTTAGAGGGAAATTCTTTGTACGGATAATGGTTAGATTATGGCGGCTGCATAATTGCACTTATACGATCATCGTATTACAGTAATGCATATTAAGACACTTAAATTGCTAAATAACGTAGTTCCTTTAAGTGACTGGTTTTTTTTGCTAGTAACAACTTTACGTAGTTGCAGTATTACCTATAAATAACTGATTTATTCAAAATTAAAATTTGCAAATAATTAATCGTGTAATAATTAGAATGAATTTTTGAACAGAAGTACTGTTGAAATTGATGAACATAATTATTAAATCTATAAACTAATACAACTTGAACTATATTTTTATAGAAATAAATCTTTAATAAACCTTTTTCCCACACGAATATTACAAAAAAATATAATTAAATGTTCCATTAAAAAGTAGTTATATTTTTTCACAATTATAAATAGTTTATGTACCTTTATAATAAAACTATAACCCTGTTTAATACGTTCAGGCAATAAAAAATGTTTAGGATAAACCGTTGTACGAAAATAAATAAATACCATCACAGTATTAACTATTTTACATAAAATAAACTTATTAAATTATATTAAGTTCCATTCACATTTTAAGAGGACATTAATATGTACAAGCACAAGTATACATATAATCC
>JABFQC010000612.1:0-25137 GCA_022817085.1 Psilanteris sp. ZL-2020
TCAATACGGTTGATACGAAGCTAATTAAAATGTATGTATTTTAGACACTTATACTATTTTCAGATATTATTATCATTAAGATATTATTCTTCGATAAATCGGTACTTCTCACGGTTATTATACAGTTAATACTATTTCAACATCAAGTAAAATAATTAAATTGTACCGATTTTAAAACAACTTTTTCCTTTAGCATATATCCAAGTATAGAAAATTTAATACAAAATAATTTTTGCGGTTAAAAAATATCTTATTTTTGATTATTAAATAAGTTTATTAGTATGCATTACACATTGTTCATGTATTGTATAATTCCATATTAAGAAATTCAATTTTAATTCATTTTAATATACAATTAATTATACAATTTAAATTAAAATATTTAATGCCAATATCATTATATTAATTTGTTATCTCTCTGACGTAGAATAATCCTAATATTAATAATAATTCTACTTTCGAATAATCGAATGTAAATTTTCGAATTTTAAATGATTATGAATTAATCTTCTATACTAATATAAATATTCTTATAAAATATAAAATATAAATATAAAATACAGAAATTTGTATAAATAAGACAATTTTACTTATTAAAGAAAAAATGCATTTTAACCAAGAACCAATAATAAAATATATTTTAACATACTAATGAACGGTTGAAAAGTCAACATTATATTTTCAATTGATAAAAATAAACTGAATCTTTACATGAATTTAATAGACTGGAATATTACAAAGACTGTAAACTTCATATATCAAGTTTTAAAGTACTGTAATATAAAGTACATTATGATATTTATAGTAATGAATCGATGAACATCAAATTTACAAATATTTGTCTCAACCAAATATATAAATATTAGTACATTGTCAACATGGTGTCAATTAGTTTTACTATTAATGCAATTAATATATGACGTTAAAAGTATGTTTGTTTATTTTATTTTTTTAAGAAGATTTTTATAATAGTAATTCTAATGTTTAATTATAATTGTTGTGTATATTGTTTATATGCATTTATATATGTATTATATGACCACAATGTGAGTTATTGAAACTTTGAAACTTGTCAACATAAAAAATGGTCCTATAAGTACTTATGTATATAAATTAAATGGTGTTTAATGGGACTGCCCAGATAACTACAGCCCTGAAAACTACGAAGAAATGGTGCTTAAGGGATGGATCCATAAAATACAGTGTTGGGGTCATTATACCACATGTTTAAGGTTTGGTTACATATTAAAATATTTTTTAATATTCATGCGACCGAAGGTCTCATTTTTGGATTCGGTTCAAATTTTTGCAAACAATTTTGCACTCGCAGTTAAGTAATTAGAGTGCCCGAAAGTGGGACGTGTCAATAAGCACAGGTTCCCACGAGATATATATATATATATATATATATATATATATATACTTATGTAAAATGATTAAGATAAGAAGTAAATTTTGTATTAAGCAATAGTCATATATGCTATATATGTATAATACCATAAAATGAAGATTATTAATACTAACAGAATATATGAGATTGTTTATCAACTTTTATACAAAAGTATAATTAAAATAATAATTTTAAATCTCCTTTTAACTTTGGAGGAATTCGTGTCAGCGGGATTTTTAAAGCACCTTCATTCGAAACAGATAAGAAACGAACCAAGAAAAAACATATAAGTCTATGTTTAATCTATATTAAACATATCAATTTTATGTGTTCTTGTTGTTCAAATATAAATATGGATAACAAATTAATTGAATTATGAAACAAAATAGAAAACAATTATACAAACATTTATAATTACAATTATAAACATATAGATTTATATAAATATGTATATAAGAAACAATTTTAGAAGATGCCGTCAATTGTATTATAGAGAATCTATATCACTGAGAGAAAAGATTGTTAAATTCGCAATCTAGATATTAAAATGAGATTGTTAAACTACAGATAGCGGATATGAATAAAAAGTTATTCAATTCAACAGTCAAGATTGTAAAACTTGTAGGTTATGTTCAATATATCATTTAATATAACATATACATGTAATATAACGTTTTACAATCTCTGACAATCCAGATTGTTGAATAGAATATCTGGATTGTCGTCGAAGCTACAGTCTGTAATTATTCGATTTAACAATCTTAGATATGTAACGAAACTGTTTGGATGTTTACAACAATCTATTTCTCTCAGTGTAATTTTAACAACGATGAAATTATGAATTTTGATGATTTTGCAATTATTTTGTTTTTTTTATCAGGACTTATATTTTAACACAATTTATTTAACTCGAAAATGTTTATTTAGTTCTGAATACATAATTATAATCACAATATTGTTACAGGTTCAAAAATAATATCCACGTGTCGTTATAATTCCAATCAACATAGACAAAAGAAAAAATGAACATCTAGAAATGTGTAATTAATTATTCGCGGAGAAAACATATATTTGTTTTCAAGAAGTTAAAACCATAAAAAAAGAGTTTATAATTAAAATTTATAATTATCTCTAATTATAAAATTTCATAAATTTGGTGAAATATATATATATGTATAACGGCAGTTTCGAGGACAGCGACTTTTTGGGCCCCTGTGTACGGCCCTGAATAAAATTTTTTTTGTAGAAAATATTGCGAAGCACATCGGGCGGCCTTCGGCCACCCTCACAGAGGGATGCGGAGGGGGGCTCCGCCCCCCAACCCCCCACATGTAAACATCTAGCCAAACCCAAAATGCGAGGGCCCTAGGGGCCCCAACACCGTATTTTACTGGTCTGTCCTCAAAACTGCCGTTAAACCAATTCGTTACTCCGAGGACTGTCCTCGAAACTGCCACCCGCATAAACAATAACATATTTTAAATAGTAAACAAAATGGCTTCCTGTCCACGAACCTGCCGTTAGCTAAATTTATATTTATATATATACATATTTTTTTTATATTAATTATAAGGGTTATTAATTAATTGCAATATAAATAATTAACAACTAATTTTTAATATTAGTTTTTTGTCATAGATAATTTTCGATCTTAATTTAAATTATATATATATTTTTTTATTAAACGAATTCGCTTATTATTAATTGTATTGGTTTAAAAAATCTGAGTAAAATAATAGTTTTATAATGTGAATTTAAAAACTGTCTTAAATAACGTAAAATTATTCTTGTTTATAAATCTTGATAAATCAATTGCATAATAATCAATTTAAAACATAATAAATAGCAACATTTTAATTAGAACATCGAATCGTTCTAATAACAAATATAGTTTAGGTAAAGAATTCATTTATTCTTTTATTTTATTTAAATAATTATTAAATGATTTAATTTACGGTTTATAAAGTAATTTTCACGCAAAAGATATAAATGGTACTTAATAATTAGACACTTATACTATCTTTTCTATAAAAGATATTTTGTTAATTGATTAAACTACACACTCAAAAAACAATTTTGCTAGGATAACACGATATGTGCTGTGCTTAATAATTGTTGTGTTCAGACAACACTTACTTGGTGCAAACATTATTGCCAGTAACTGTGTCGTATTATTTTAAAATTATAACAATTGATTAAATTGAACATATAGTTATTTCCGAGCGGTTAATGTAATATTTTGTAAACTAAAATAAATTTGTGTCTGCTCAACATGCAATATTTATATAAATAATATAATCATTAGTAAACTGTACAGTAGATTACATATATAAAAGAAGTAAATATACCTTAACGAGAATTTTACATTATTAATTATTTTTGTAAATCTTTAAATTACAAAAAAAAATTCTATTTAATTATAAAATAATTGCAATTTGTATTACCCTAACGCAATATATGCGCTGCTATATATAAAACTCACAATCTAACACATTACGAAGTGCTGTAGTAGCCTATATATTTTTTGTGTGCAGATCAAATTCAATTTCTACTAAAAAATTTAATAAATTACGCAACTAATAATTATTACGACTTGAACATTTAATATTTACAACTTGACATCGCAGTGATGGATTTCATAATATGCTTTGTAATTTTTCATACATCATAACTAACAGCGTATATATATACTATACACCCGATGTATATAATATATATACATATTGTACACTGAAAAAAATAATCTTACAAATTTGACCAAACTAGATAATAAAAGGAGGGAAAGTGAGCAAAAATTTAAATAAACATTAGACAATATCATGGTATTTACCAATTATTTGGTAATATTTATCATATTTTTAGAATTTTCTAATCATAATTTATCATATTATTTACTTTTTTTGCATATTTTTCCTACTTTTATTATTTAGTTTAGTAAAATTTGAAAGATTATTTTTTTCAGTGTACATATATAGTTTTTAACCTATAAAAAACGCTTTTTATATTATATTACCAATTTATAGATAAAAAATTGTTCCACCTTTTGACGGAATATCACATCTATACAATCATCTATGTTATTATTATATTATTAATTACTTTACTATTATTATAATAATTTAAATAAAATAAATTATAAATATAGTTTATAATACTAAAGACATAAATATATCCTATTTATTATAGATAAAAACAATAATAACAATTACAATAAGATTCGGAATTAACATGAATTATTGTCAGTTCTAAATGACAGATTGTAAGTTGAACATTTTAATAAGGGCAGAATTACAATATAAACTAACAATACATTTATTTTTAAATTATTTATAATTATCAAACAATTATTTCTTCGGTTGTTTTAATAGATATTATTATTATAATATCCTATAATAATTAAATTCTTTCTATTTCAATACAGAATATACATCACATATATATCAAATATGTACTTTATTATTACATATTGCAATAGCATTTTTAGATATAAAATAACTGATTTGTAATTACTACACTGAGAGAAAAATTGATTACTGCAAAAAATATATAGTTTTTGTTAGTATATTCACCTATTATCGCGACTATAAAATATAGTTAATGTTGAAACTAACTGAAATTTCATTTTTGTAATATAAAATATTCATTTTTATAAAGCAACTGAAATCTCAATTTTCAATTTCAGTTGTTTTAACTGTACAATTTTTCTCTCAGTGTAATATTTTGCAACTTCATCTTAAATTCATCTTAAAAAGGATATTTTTCTATGTTCAGTAAAAAAAGATAATAAAATTACAAAAAATGATTAAATTATAATGGAAAAGGCTTAATGAGAAATTATACTTTCTTTTATATTATCATTGTTTTGATTAATGTTAACAAACTACACTGAGAGAAAAACTGTACGGTTAAAATAACCGAAATTGATTCAGCAGATTTCATTTGGGTTATGAAAATAAATTTTCAGTTATATCAGCTGCAAAAATCTGTTTAGTTTCAATATTAACCATATTTTATAGTTGTGATAATAGATGAATATATTAACAAGAACTATATATTTTTGTAGTGTAACCAGTTTTACTGTAATTTTCTCTCAGTGTAAGTTAAATATCCAGCAAACATTATATATATTTAACATATAACTTCAGTAACTGTATATGACTGCAAACAGAAATTTTCAAGATGATTTTTCATCTTAAAATTATTTTAATATAAATTAAAATATTTTCAAAACACATTTCGACCCTTCTCAAAATTTTTGAAATAATTAATATTTTTTAAAAAATAATGTTTAAAATAATTAAATGGACGCATTATTTAAATATATCAATTTCAGTATAATAAAATATCATATTCTATACAAATTAAATATAAATTTTTTGTACTAAATTTGGTAAAAATAAAATACTTATTAACATTCGCAGATAAAAAATAAAAAAATAAAAATAAATAATAAGTATATTATTATTACATATTCCTGTTTCATAGAATAATTAGTCTTAACTTTAAAATATTTGTACAATTAATATATACTTATATAAGAATAGTTTTAATAAATCATTTTTGGAAACGCGTTTTTAACTAATATACATACCCAGCAAACCAGATCCAATTGACGACAATTAATTTAATTTACTTGTATTTGTATCACTGTAAGATTAGTTTTTAAAATATATGTATGCTTATATATACAAAAGATATAAATGTATACTTATATATACAATATATAGATATTATTAAATTCTGATTTGTTTAATTGTATTAAAATGCAGTTTAAAAACGTATATATTTTAAGTAGAATTATATTCTAATGACATTCTGGATATACAATAAACATTATTATATAATAATTTACATACAAAATTATTAAATATAACAAAGTTTATTTTAAAAATTAAATGCAATTTTTCAATTTAGAAAAGTTTGATTAGATTAAAAGATTTTCTTGATCATTAAATACAATTTATATCAGTTTGAAAAAAAATTAGCTAAATTGCAAAATAGACACAAATCAAATTTGAGAAAATATTTAAATTGAATATTTCATTTGGTGGGATAATTTAGATTAAATATATTGTCATAAAAAAGTGATTATTAATAATAATGATTTTTAACTTGACTACGTATATATTATCGGTTCTTTTTTAATGAATGATTAAAATTTAAATATTATAATAAATTGCATCAACTGAAAAAAATAAAAAATTCATGTTTTACGGCGGTTAAATTATTACATTAAGTTCGGTATACTTGTTCGTACGCTCTGATGGTAAATATTACCAATAGAAACTTACAATACCGAAGAAGGTTAATTATCAACAGTTGGTTAAAAATAAATAATAGAACGTTTATAATATACCTACTGGAATAATCTAAATGTTTATATATAATACTAGAATAATTATTAAGAATTTTATTATTAGAATTACTACATTGGGAACTTGAAAGTTAAAAAAATAGAGAAGACTTTTTTTCATGATTAAGTATAATAAAACAATAAATTTGTTTAAAATAAAAACTGATTCCGCGTCACTAACACTGTAATCTGCTTATCTTTCAATATGATTATTTTAATTGAAGTTAGGTTCTTCATGCGATTCTTCTATATAAATAAAATATTGTTAAATATATTTTTAAATTTCTGTATTTTATCCAACAAAATTATGAAAAAAAGATGAAAAATAAAAATATTTATATTTATTTATTAAAGATGTACATTTTGAGATTGTATAAATAATAACTTAAAACGCCGATAATATGTATTATAAAAATTAAAAATTTCGAATACTAAAAAATTTATAAATAAACATAATGGTCTGAAAGTTATTCGCGGATAATAAACCTACATTATTTATATTTATTACAATGGTTTCACGCACGAAGATTTATTTCTAGAATAAAAAAGAAAATAAAAAGTAATTTTAATTTTTCAACAGTTGGTCGATGTTATCAGAATTTAATAAAAAATCGAGTTATATTATTTAGGTATTATTTCATCGAAAAATCCGACGTGAGTTATTTTCCAACAGACTAAATAAAAATTTACGTCACGTTTTTGAAAAAATTGCATACTACCGTGTCAAATTTAAATTTAATATTAAATTTTAAAATTAATTTCATGAACTATTTTATTTCTTCCATTCCCTGGCATCGTAAATTGCACCAAAAGTGTGCAGATATAATAATAGCGTAATAATTGTTTAATATATTGATCAAATGATTTTTGTAATTCAAAAATCGTTTCAAATAGTCTCAATTTCTCACCATTGAAACTTTAGTAAAACCTGAGTACCAACGGCGCACCATACTTATAATTTGACCAAATTAGTTCACAATTAAGAATATGAGAGCAAAATTTGGTATAATGAAATAGTGTTGTAATATTCGGTACTAATGGGACAAAGTTGATGCAATCTATAGAAATGAAAAGTTATTTTATTTATTAACAAATTCATAAAACGCTATTTCTATATAGGAATAAATTTCTTCACATAAATAGTGTCATTTGATATTCTTAAAATGTGCAAATATATATAATTAGAATATTCTACGGATATGAAATAATATTGATAATTTTCCAGCATAAACTTGAAATTTAATTGTACATTAACTATACATAGTTACGAGAATCAATACCTTATTGGATCTTATAGGAGTTTAACTTCAATGTACAATTAAATTTCACAATTAGTTTCACAATCAGTTTAATCCAATAACATCCAATTAAATAAAAGAGTATAAAAACGTAACGATAATACCCAATATAAATTGTTGCTAAAACATTAGTATTTTCCAACAAGTTGCAATATATTAAAGTACAAAACCAGTAATTGACAATGTATTGGATAATTCCAATATATAATGTTGGTTTGTTATTGGTAAATGGACAAATAACTAATTGAATATATAGTAATTATATAGGATCCGGACATGTTGGGTTTATTATTTTATTTATAAGTAAATAGCCGTGCGTTACACATCAGAAATAGAGTTTCGCGCCTTCCACACACGTATACCAATATGACATAGGTGTCTAGGGATTTTACTTTTTACATCTTTGAAAATAAGTGGTTTCAATTTTCATAATAAAAACATTTTCAATTCAATTCAATTCGTGAATTCAATTTTTATTGTGACTTTTAAATTGATTTGAAAATTTCACAATGAAAAATAAATATGAAAAGTAAACTTGACGGTTAAAGGTGCAAGAATAATTTAAAGGGTTTAAAGGAAGGAACAAGTTGTTTCACACTTTCTACCGTATTATATCGGCGCTGTGCATAACTGCATTACTGCAAGCGTTTATTACTATATAGTACGAATATTACAATTTATAACACGTTTCTCTGTCTACGATCTACGATCGCCGTTCGAATCCCGTGCGCGGAGACGAAGGAGGATTGCATGGACAGAGCGTGCGTGTTCCGTGTTGTGGAATTTTCTGGCAGCACTGCATGCCACAATAACAAAAGTACGGCTGATTATTAAACTGTGATTGAAAAAATAAATTAAAGGTTTGTTTATCTTTTCATATCGTGTGGTTTATCAAAAATATTAATCGTTTGATAATTTTTTAATTTCAATTAAAAATTAGCAGAACATGTATTATAAATCTGTAACATGTCATGATCATTTTTTAAGGTTACGTGAGATAATAATTATTCGAAATATAATTTTATAATAGTGCAGGTTATCAGCTTTAATTAGCTTTATTTAGTAAACTATTAGCTATTATTTTTGTTATATGTATTCTTTACGCATTTATAATTTTTATTGCAGATGTCTGGAAATAAGTGTAAAAATTGTGGATCAACTGATATTGAAACAGATCCTGCTCGTGGAGATGCTGTATGTACTCAGTGTGGTTTTGTGCTCGAAGATCAAATTATTGTCAATGAAAATGAATTTACAGAAGGTCCTGCAGGAAATATTATGGTCATTGGACACTTTGTATCCAGTGAAAGTTCGGGTGGTGCAACCACTCGATTTGGTTCAAGTATATAAATTTTACATAAATATATATACAATTTAATTTTAAATTAGGTTTGTGAATTTGTAATTTGCATTACTGCTAATTGTTATAATGTATAATAATGGGCAAATGTAAATTATATTATATTAATTAAAATATGCTATTAATGTTTTCAATATTTAGAAATAATTATGATCCTTACATGTTAATGGTATAATATGAATTATATAACAATAATTACTATTTATAATTATAAAAACAATTAATATTATTATGATTTAAGGTTATGTCAGTGGTAAAGAATCCAGAGAACTTACTATAAAAAATGCAAGAAAGGGTATCACACATTTATGTAATCAACTGCAGTAAGTTTTTATAAAACATTTAAAAATTATGTTATTACAAACTAAATATATTATTTTAAACAGTAGGATTTTTTAATAATTCATTTAAAACAATATGAATATTTATAGATTGTTATTGTTAGTTTATAATTTCTTTATGATTATAATAATGTTATTATAAAATATACTAAGTTATATTTGGTGGTATACATTTTATTACATAGGATAATTCAATGTTAAGAGAAACATATATATGTTGATTATATATGAGTCACAGGAAATTGATTCTTATTTACTTTTTTATAATGCATTATATGACATAATATTTTAATCAATTACAAAGAATAATATTTGTAAATTAAATTAAATAACTGCAACTTATTAAAGTTGGAAGTTGTAATTGTATTTCAGAAGTACAAAAAAGAGTTCATAAAATAAAAAAAATAAGTAGAATAAAAGAGTTATAACTGACATTTATACTGAATTTTGTTTGAAATAATTGAATTGAAATATTAAAATATTTTTGCAATATTCTTTACAACATTAATGATTTAATAATTTTGTTTAAACTTTAACTGTTGTCTTTATTGTTTTAGTTTTCTTTAAACATTAAAAATATATATTTTTTTTACTTTTTTTTATTAATATTATAATAATAAAATATTAAGTAATACTAAGATGTATGTATATAAAACTTATTAACTTGTGTTCTGTAAAAATTGGTTTTTAAAACAGTTTTAATTATAACATATTTTGTACAATACTGAGTACACAATACTAGTATTTATTTTTTTAATTTCTCAAAATTAATATCTGCAAGTAATATTCTTACTAACCTTAATATTATCATAGATTTTCTTAAAATATAAGCATTAGTTATAATACATAAATTAGTGCATAATTTTAATGAATTATTAATTTCATTCTTTCAGATTGAAGAAACACTACATTGATCAAGCAGTAACGTATTATAGATTAGCATTAGAAAAAAACTTGACCAGAGGTAGAAAGCAGAGCCATAATCATGCAGCTTGTGTTTATATAACATGTCGTACAGCATCAACAGAACGTATCCTTTAAAAAACTTTAGTTCTTAGACTTTTATTAAGTTTAATGTGCTGTTTAAAAAGCAGGTAAACTGTAAAACTTTTAAATTAAAACAAAATTTTTATATTCATTTATCAAAAACATATTAACACTTAAATATACTTATTTATTTTATACTACTTCTTTATAACATTATATTCTTTTAATAATAAATATTTTGTGTATAGATTTAATATAAAGTATTTGAAATAATTATACATATATTTATAGTATAAATTCAAAATATTTTATTCATGTTAAATATTAATGATTAAAAGGACAATTATAAAATTTAGAAACTTTCATAAAATATAATTTATTGTTTTATTTGTACACTTAGAAAAATGGTTTATTAAATATTGCTGAAAATCACAATTTTAAGTACTGTTTTTCAAATTAATCAAGTGACATTAAGTATAAAATTTGAAATTATATATATAAAAATTATTGAAATATCCAACAAAAAATACAACTAAATGTAATTTCATAATTTTCCATCTAATTATATATATAAAATAAGTGATCTATATAATACCTATATACAAGACATTAATAAAGATTAGCGCTATCGTGAGAAAACTTATATAAAATAATAAACCACATGATACAAAGTATTACGAAATATAAATATTAATTATCATTTTAAAGAAATGTAAGCCTTTGTAATAACTCTAAATTTTATTAAATTCTAAAATATACTGTTGTAGTATATATACATTTTTGTTAAACAACCGTGAAACACTATTTATTAATTAAATATATTTATTATTTCCGATAATGTTTAAAGTCATGGTAAATATCTCCAAAAGTAATTTAAAAACAGTAAATATTAAGAGTACATTTTTCTCAGTGTATATTTGTAAAATTAATATTTTGTTTAATTATACAATTTAATCTTTGAAATGTTGTGGAATATTAATATAAAGGCATTTAAAATGTTAACTCAAATTTCAGTGTGCTTTATTGATTTGTCTGTTTACCTGCGTAAATTTAAAAATAATGCTTAGAACGATATGAAAATACATTTCTTTAATTCGAACACGAAATAGATATGTTGATAGACATAAGTGATGTTCTTCAAATTTGCGTGCACGAATTGGGACGTACATACTTGAAGTTCACACAGGCCTTATGTATTAAACCACCATCTATAGGTAAGTTTTATTCAAATATATAATTCATTGTTCTATTAATTTAACTACATTTTTACATATTAGTATTTATATTTAATTTAGCAGGCAAAAGTTCTCCTTACAATTTATATAATTATACAATATAGATTAAAAAATATTATAAAGCTTAAATTAATATAATATACCAATAATTCTATTGCCTATAACAAAATTTTGTTTTTGCATAAATCAATTAAAGTAAACTTTAAGGATAATTGTCATAATTAAATTACAATTATAAATATGTACAATATTTATGACAAATTAAAGGTGCTCTGAGAGAAATAATGTATTAAATATTACAATGTATATGATGAATGCTAGGACGGCAGTGTTATACAGTGATAACTGCATGAAACGTTGTAATATGTGTTGAAAATGTTTCAATAAATGCAAATCACGTTGTACTTTTTAAAACTTAAATTGTGCTTATTCAAATTTGTTTTGCAATTATCACAATATAACACTGCAGTCATAGGATTCATTGTATACATTGTAATATTTCATACATCATTTCTTTCAGTGTAAAATAATTAAATTTACTTAAGGCAACAGAATAATATTAAACCTCTATCAAAAATAAAAAAACATACAAAATTGACGCAAACATTAAAATTATTTGTATATTCTACATAGAAAATAATTTATACATGTAATTATAAAAAAAGAGAAATATAACAATGAATTATAAATAATTATAAAAAATTATCAACCACTCAATTCGACAGGATAAGGTTAGCTTCAATAATAACGATACACTTAACCGAATGAGTATTTATACAGAAAATTGTATTATCATCTTATAACCCTTTTGTACTCTTACGCGTACTTGTTGAGCTAAACCTACGCAAGGATAGTGAAAAGTGCATGTCTTCTTAGTATAAGAAATACTTTTAAAATCTCTTTTGTGAGTACAACGAGAAAAGCTAATATTATTTCGTACCAAAATAATATTAGAAATGTTGCAGCACACTTTAGCGTAAAATAAATTTAAACTGAAAAAATTGTACGACAACACTTCTAATAACATTTGAGTTTGTTCGTCTTTATCAATTTGTTCTAAACACTTTACTTTATCAAATAAAGAAATAAAATTAATAGAAAAACTACTACATGCTCTCTTTAATAGGTATGTAGAATGTAAGTTCTTCATAAATCACAGTCGTGATTTCAGTTGCGCATATCCATAAGACACTATGTTAATATGAAATTTGGCATATTGAATCTTAACAAGTAAATGTTATCAAAAGAAATTTACAAAATGAAGAGTAGTTAGATATGAAGAGAGTATTAATCGAAAAGAAAATGAATATGAATTATGTATATACTACATAAATTTTCACTATATACAATTATTACCATTCTTTCCCTCGTAGTAAAGACGAACTACTCATTGTCAATCCGCGACGCAAGTCAAATTTCTAGTGTCTAAATAACACATCTACAGGATTGCCAGAATTCAAATTTGAAAATTTAAACTAACATTTATTTCTAACTGTTAATTACCTTTTTGTAAGCTTTATTATTAAGCATTAATATTAATTTTTGTTTTTTTAAATAATGCAAATATTAAAAATTATAATATTTATCATATTTGTTTTTTGTGAAAATATATATAATTATATTAATGAATATGTATATATAATATAAATCTAATATTAATCAATAATTTTGTATATAATAAAGGAGACACACAAAAGTGTTCCGAATAAGAAACCACAATCTGTGGCTATCATAACACATGATAGAAATTGTTTTAATTGGTCGAAAATTTCATCTTTATAATTTTTAGATATAATTATAATTATTTTATTACAAAATAAATAATAAAGACATGTTTGGTTCTACTTCTTTGGCAATGTTGTGCAAAGTAATTGGAAAGGTAATATCAGTTATTATAAATAATTTATTTTATTGGTTTTAGAACTATCATTACTTAATAGTCATCTATAATTGTCATTGCACGAAAATAATTCGCTGGCAATCCTTTATGACCATAAGTTACAATGTATTGACTTTGAAGAAGTTAAGGCGCCGCGAATACTGCCGCACAGAAGTTGACGGACGATGGCGCATCCATCGTACCACGAGGGTCGATTAGGAGGTCTGTCAATCGTCCGCCGGAGGTCCGTAGAAAATAAGTTCAGGAATCTGTCCTCCTTGAACCCCAGTGCCGTTTGTGCTTTCGGAACTACATTGAAATTGAAAGTTCACGCTGCCAACCGTTATCTCGGACATGCCTTCCTGGCCAAAGTAACTTAATTCAGCGCCATCTAATATAGCGCTAGCTGTGTAAACACATTCTGGTTCAATCTGAATGGGATTTTCAAAGTATACGTGAAACGTATTGCTTGATCCATCAGAGAAGAATTTTGTATTATTCTCAGAAAGTACTCGTCCTGGTTTCTTTAGTTCAATTTTTACCGCATAATCTGCAGCTCCTGACGAACTTCCATATAAACCAAATCCCACAACGAAAATACGTTTATCCACACTAAACTGGATAGAATCGCATCGTCCTCTGTAGCGCCACTGATTAGATCGATATGCGCAAGATTGAAACCGATGACAGACCTGTAGAATAAATTATTATTTATTGAAGGTGTTAACGAATTAAACATTATTTTAATTTAAGTTGATATTATAATTATACTTTTCCAATTATAATTATAAATTTCCAACTGATCAGCAATAGATTATAACTACTTTTATTTATAATTTATATATAATATAATTTTTTTTAAATATATTTGTATAATAGTAAATGATTATAATTTACCTGAGTTTTTAAACCTTGTCGAGGTTTAATAGGGTAACATAGCTGAGGTTTCATGTTGGCAATAAAATGCAGAAAAATATCGATTGTTTCTTGTTGTGTAAGTATACCACTTTGTGCAGCATTATTTGCAAATTCTTCTAAACTCATTGCAGGCAATCTGATCAAATTCAATGCCGGACCTAAGAAATATAATAAATATAATTTCTGTCGATAAATAATAATAAATTAAAAGTTGAGATTATTTACCGAGTAGTCTTCGCTGGTTAGATGGTACGGGTTCTAAATCCTGTTTAATGCATTCTGCTGTAGCCCATCTGAGGGCCGCATTCCATAAGTGTATTTCCTTGCAATTTAACGTTTCCCGAGATAGTACCGATTCAAGCGTATGAATATCAATCTCTACAAAACCTTCTGATTTGAGAGCCATTTCTGCCTGCAAATAACAGTCGTCTAAGCATACTATGGTGAAGTTAATGAGATTACAAGTGACAATGCTAAACTTTGTACAAATGGAACTGAAATAATGAGACATTTGTGACAAAGGAATCATAGAATATTCGTATACGATTACAAACTAATTTAGTTTCTTGATCGTTCGATTATGCCATTTCGAGCATGTATGGCAATTTTGCTTCGTATCGACAATTTTCTATAATCAGGGAAGTTTTGTAGATTTAATATACATAAACAACAAACGTACGAAAAATGGACAAAATAAAAGTACAAGACGGATGATAAAATGAATAAAGCGTGGAAAACATAAAGCACTTCCAAAAAAATTTTGTCATCAAATTGTAATAGGTTTGGTACAAATTGCAAGATGGATGATAGGGTTTTAAGCACTGACAAAAACGATCACAAACTTTATTCAATTCATTTTACTTATCCGTCGTTATTTGAACAACAGAATTTCGTTTTTCGTAATATAAACTCGTCTTCTAAACGCAATGCAAAATAATTTCACAACTGAATTCTTATCCCTTATCACATTGCTCTGATTAATCGAATTATTTGTCTAACACGTATTTACAATGTATATACGTTCGTAATGCTCGATTTGTTTATACTTATGATTTCAGTTACAAATAATGAATGTTATTGATAAAGTGTGTGTCTCAATAAATTATGTATTAATTATTTAATGTAATGTAGTTATGAAGGCTTTACAAACAAACGCAATGGCAACAGTCCACGCTAATGTCCACATTTACAAAGATACATGAATGTACAAACAGAACGATGGTACCGGCAGTTGTTTCACGTGGTATAAGAAACGCACAATCCAACGCACTCTATTTCATCTACAGTCAATGCCAAAATTGATTATGCACACGTAGAGATCCATGAGAAATATTTGATATTAGTTTAAAGATTTAGCAACGCCGTAACAGATTGGACCCAAAGCGAAATCTCACAATACTCATTGTTATATTTATATATACAAAAAAGATTTTGATTCTACCAACATCGAGAGATAAGTTTATGTGATATCTAGTGATTGAGATTTATTCCAACATATTGAATTGATAAACTAGAAACTTGGGATCTAGGCATCGTAGTCGGTCGTAATGGCAATTCGACCAAACCGCTTCGTATGGCAAGCTAACGAATGTGAGCAAAATCAATTACAAACAATAGTTAATTAATAAATTAGAAACCAAATTTCTAGAATATCTTAAACTAGCGTCTTAATTACGAAATATAGGAATGAGAAATCGGTTGGACGCCAAAGCTTGAGACACAAATTTGTCTACTCCCATGGTTCGTTTAACGATTAAAGTTTCGTGTGCCACAAGTCGTTGCAATTATTATCACAGTAGCTGTTCAGTTTGAAATTATTATCACTATCATTGAACACGAGGTTTTGCGTCACTTCAATGTCGAAACGAGCGTCCAACATTTGTGGCTCGCTCTTGGTTCGATAAAGAGGTGATGATTTTCGGTAGTCGACGAGCCTCACATCGAATAGAAAGCAATTGCTCGCGGAATAGCTCAGCGGATACGACGACAACTCGAACTTATTGTGAAACAACTGCGTATTACTCTCATTCGTCTTGATGTTTTCGTGTATGCTTTGCGTCTGCCATTTTTTCAATCGACTCTCGTCTCGATTCACGTCCACGCTGGAGTTCCAGCTGAGCGTGCGATACAGATAAGGACTACGCCCGTAACGCTTAATATTTGGTTTCGCTAAGGTGACTGATCGTGGTTTCGGACTTACTTGAGCGTCGATCACTTCCCAGCAACGTTGCATCAAATCGGGCTCTTCGAACAGTCGCGACTGACTCAACAGCAGACACGCGTTCTTCGCCGTCAGACTCGTTTCTAAGTAATTAACGCACGCGCGCGCCAAGTGCGGCACTATGTACTTCTTTGCGACATACAACGTCGCCAATACTGTATCCGCTTCTAGTTGCACTTCATCGCAGTACATATACCTGTATGCAAACAATTGTCATTACAAATTTCCAACAGTCGCTTTCAGTCGATGCAGAGTTAAACATGCCATGCTCAATTTTTAATCACAGAAATTAATTAGAATTAAAAATATTACCTTAATAATGCTAGAAAGGCAGCAGGTTCGACGTCTGGCACTTCAATATCCTTCTTGTTCTCTGCCAGTCCGCCATAAAACATGGCATAAAACACGGAACTACCGGTAGCTAATACGTATTTGTGTGCAGGAATTGTTTGGGTATGACCTGTAAAAGTGCGAGATTGAAATCAGATGTTTGGTTGGTTGTTGCTGCTATGAGTGTCGTTCGGTTTGATGATTGCATTTTACCTGGACTACCAACGATGAACTGTATGTCGGCCATGAGGTGGTTATTGAACATTGCAGCATTTCTTTCACGTACAGTGGTCTTGGTAGCTTGCCAGTTTGGATCTTGGGTGCAATCTTCTATTGCAAGTAAATTCAACTGAGTAATTGGCGATGATAACGAGGAGAGGGGGGAAGCAGGTGTGCTGATTGGTTGATTTATGATGCCCTCTCGTTGCAAAACTATGGAGGACGAAATAGGGCTCCCTGATGGTGGTGATATCGAAACTGTGCTGGGTGATTCCGCTGTTCGTTTAGAAAATATAAAGAAAATAGTAAAGAATATTGCAAACATAACTTTGAAATTTAAACGCATATTGAATTGAAACGAATAATGTTATTTATATGTTTTATTTAAAGAAAATCAAGTTATTACCATGTTATTTTATATATTTATACATTTGTATGCATAATCAATATTAGTTGTTTCATTCTGTTCTATTCTTGCTGTTTCACAATCCAGTATTAATGCTTAATTAATATATTTATTATTTTCAGAGTATTGAATAATTTGATGCATTGTTTAATTTCATTGAAACTAAATTATTTATTTCTCAGTTTTAGTTGCTTTTTATGCAAAAAGTGTTGATATATATTTTAACCTAATTTATTCCTTTATTATACATTATGGTGTACAAAATTGTTGTGATAATGTAAAAATTATATTCGAAATTAAACATATAAAAAAAGTTATTTATTTGTTATTATATCCTTTAAAACATTATTTTTCTAATTCATAAAAATTAATACAATTTCCATCTAATTTATGGATATAAATTGAAAATTTGATTCGAATATGAACAGATAAGTGCAACATTAATATTAAATGTTTTTGTATTGTTTTGCTATATTAAATAGAAGTATAGTAAATAATCTATAAATATGTAATATTTATGTATAAACTCCATTGTATAGAATATAATAAGAATAAAATTACTTGCATAAATTAATAGAATTCTCATAGTCGTCCATATCAAATGTTAAATGTCAAGTTATCGACGCAATTTAAATCAAAATACCAACCGCATAACCTCTCACGTTTGTAATAATTATTATACGAATATTATGTTAAATGATCGTTGATGTTTACATTTCGTAGCAAAACTTAACTGAAAACAAGATTTGAAATAATCACGACTGCAAATCACAACTGTCTTCTTACTAAATCAAACGCTTTGATCATTCACACGCGCTTGCGCATTGCTAACTTTTTTTTTAAAGCTTAACACTTTAACTATTTTCATCCCAGCATAATCAGAGCTCACATTTCTACGTACAGTAAACGAGTTTTAAATTAAAAACTTTTTTTTCCATTAACAAGCTTTACACTTTTCAGATACAAAAATTCTTCATTGAACAGTAATTGTTCTAATTACAGTATAAACAATACATATTTAATTTCAATTTTGACATTTTTTAAATTTTATTTGTAACTCATACAATAGTTAATTATTACAAACCGAAGCACATTTTAAAACGTCGATATTTTCGACAAATTCATTCGTAATTGATCAATTGCTGATTGATCGATTAATACGACCAATTACTCCAACCGTGTTTAATTCGAAAATTATATCCCGACACACCCATAACTCTTGAACCGATTGACAGATTTGGCAACTGGAATTCGAAAACGAAAGAATGAAAAAAAAAAAAATTAACAAACAAAACTCCGTAAACACTACCCATGGCAAAGTAACATCATTAAATATTAACGTTATAAGTAAAAAAACAAAACATCGAAATAAACCACGATCAATACGTTTTTTTTTTTTTTCTTTTTTTTTTTTCATTTTATTGCAACAACATAATGCCAACACTGAAACTTAACCGCCACAATTCGCTTGAAATTCATTACGAATCCATGTGAAACGACTGATCGCAAAAGCACATATCATAAGCCGAAACGAAAATCACGATAAGTGTCACAGTCACAGTCAGGATGTCGCGTTGAAAAGTTGGCGTTTGTCGACGGTTTTCTTACCGTTGTCCCAGGCATTTGTCTGCGTAACAGCGATGTTATCCTGAAAGCGCTTGATCGGTTTGATCGAAATTTTTGAATAACGGTTCGACATGGCCATTGTAACACCTGGCCCGTCACGTTTTGTGTTCGAATTTAGCGCAAGCTAGAAGCGTAGATTGCTACTCCGGCGCCATTTTGAACGGCGCTGCGACGGTCGATAGAACGAAGCAGCGCTAGCCGCGCGTGTCCGACGAACACCGACAGATACTTTTACGGATCATTATCTGCTCGGCAGATACGCTATTTATCTGTTCTAGATTCGACTGTCAATTGCAGAATGTCTCTCGCTTTTTACGACAAAAACGTTGGCTTTTAATTAAATGCTGTGATAAACTGACCTTCCCTTTAATTGTAACGTTCGTTTGAACTGTTTCGTGTGAAAAAATGTTAAACTTGATCGAATGCTTTTAACTGACTTTCTTAATGAACATTCGTCATTGTTGTGTACAATAAATATGTTAGTTTTATGGAATAAACTGAAAATTAAATATATTGTAATGAGCGTATTATTTATGAGTAATAAAAGCAATATATTTTCATGTTACTGTATTTGTTATTATGATTGTCATTCCCACTTTTGTCGTTTAAACAATTGTAATTCAAATTAAATTAAAAACTTTTTTGTTTTATTTTTTTTTAATTTTTATTTTATTTTTTATTAGAAAATTATGTTACAAATAATTTAAAAGTTTTACATATTATTAGAAAAATTTAATTATTTACGTTAATAAAAAAATAACGTCTGCAAAGAACCGAACTCTCGCGCGCGGATGCAATAGGAACCAAAGCATGTACACGCAGTCAAAGAGCTACCACTGCAACTCGTTGATCAATTATTCTTATAGAGGCATATTAATGAAATTAAAAAATTAAAGTATATATGTATTTACGAATGCGTATAATTATTGTATCGTGTTTATTAGTTTTTATTAAGAGATATGTTATTATGAGCTTAATTACTAATTAACTATTATATATATTATGCTTTGATATGCATTATAGAAGTTAAATAAATTATGAAAAATTGTACTATATTTTATTCGATATAATATAGATCGAAATATGTGTGTTTGGTGTTTTGACAATTATTATTATAATTATATACATTATTTACGTTGTTAAAAAGGAATAAACAAGTATAAAATTACTTATTGTTTTTATTAATAATATTGAATATATTTTGAATTAAATATATATTCTTTTAATAAATAATTTATTATCAATTTTATATACAATGAGAAAAATAAATCACGAAAAATTACCATTCATATCGTTACTTTGGAATCAAGAGACGAAATCATACATTATTACTTTGGAAAACAGTATTTATTATGCCTTTTCTCTTACGATTCCAAATCAATAATACAAATAGTAATTTTTCGTGCTTTATTTCTCTCAGTGTACTATTACTTTCTTGTTATTAAAATAAGAACTAATGGTATACGATCGAAGCATTTGCAAACAGGATAATATAATATATTTTCACCGAATTATGATCTTTCAGATAATACATTGAAAGGCGCATGTTTTTAGTTTTACTAAATTGCTACACCATTAACAAGTAACAAAAGTTAAGTGTAATTTTACATAAGAAAAATATTTAATTTAACATTATACGACGATATTAAATAATTTGTTTATATACTTGCCATAACATCAAATCAGACGATGAAAGTTTGCACCGTTAACTTCATTTGAATGTAAAAAAGATGCAAATTATGTTTCGAATGTGAGTAGAAATAAACTCATCTGCATAAAAGTAAATGTCGTACAATTGCGGTTTCAAATCAACGTGAATCCTTTCGCGGTCACATTTAAACTCACCCGCGTGTCACATTCCATATACGATCGGAGTCATAAACGTTTCTTTATTTTGGTAGAGTTTAATTATTGTGGTCCATAAATTTAATTCAAACAAACAGTTTAAGACAGAATCTTACGTATTTGAAAAATAAATTGCCAGTGCGATTGGTCTCGCAGTAAAAGATTTAGTCGTTTTTGTAGGTTTAATGTAATCTTTATTCAAACTTTGTCATTTTTACAGATCCTTGTTTGTATGTCATGCGATTCGCAAATCAACTGCAGTTCGGCGACAAAACGCATGAAGTTTCGATGACAGCCTTGCGAGTGGTGCAACGGATGAAGCGAGACAGCATACATTCAGGTCGAAGACCCTCGGGTTTATGTGGTGCAGGTAGGAAACAATTAAAGAAAGTTGACTGTTATGGGATTATATACTATATATATTTGTTTAACAATTATGTACAGTTGTGATTACAATTAATTTACTTCTAGTCTTTGAAGGGTAATTGCATACATTTTACCGTCGAAGTTTATTTTTTTCAAACTGTTTTTCCATTCTGGAATGACATTTAACGTTATACGTTTATTTAAAAATAACATAAACAATAATGATACATTTTTTATAATAACAAAATAATAAACATTGTTGTTTATTTGCAGCGTTGCTCATTGCCGCACGATTACATGAATTTAATAGATCTACGGCGGATATTATAAAAATTGTAAAGGTTCATGAATCAACTTTGAGAAAGAGGTAAATATGAAGCTTGTTTTTTTGTAACTCGCAATGGAAATAACAAAATTAACTTGTATCGGAGGAACGGTGTGCGCTAATTGTGGTGTGACAAATATTTTATTTCCAGCAAGTTATTGTATAAAAAGCAAAAATTCTATGACATGAAGTAAAATATGGGATTTAGAATAGGAAGTCGTTTTTCGTTGTTTTATGAGAATAATAAAATTAATCATTTATATTTAACAGATTAATTGAATTTGGTGAAACACCATCCAGCGCTTTAACTTTGGAGGAATTCATGTCAGTGGATTTGGAAGAAGAACAAGATCCTCCTGCATTCAAAGCAGCGAAGAAAAAAGACCGAGAAAGAATTAATATGGTTGTAGTAAAATTAATGTTCATTTATACGTGTGCAATATATGCATATACTTCAACAATTAAGCGTGCTAATTTTCTTTATTTACCTTTTTCAGATGCAAAACGTGGACCAAGAATTAAATGAATTACAAAATGAAATAGAAAAACATTTAGATCTACCAAAGTACTCGAAGAAAAAAAAAGGTATCTATTAATATCCAAATTTATCTGTATTCAAATAAATTGTGAAATTAAGCAATTAAATTAATAATTTCAAACCATTTCAGAAGATCCGATAGAATTTATAAGAGAATCTAATTTTAATGCCCTTCAGACTTGTGTTGAGGTCATTGGAAGTCCAAATGATGCAATAAATACGAACGTGCTTGATGATTCTTCAATTGGATTAGGTTTTTATACACTTGTGTTAATAAGTTATTTAACATAAAATTTCTAATAACATATACATTTAATATTATAACTAATTCTTATAGGACCAAATATGGCATCAATGGGTCTCAACAATTCCATTTCGAAACAACAAGCGAAAGAGAAAAACGAAATTAATTTTGAAAATGTAATTTTTCATGCTTACAATTTTCTATAATGCTAATTTATTATTTAATTCATACTATAAATCTCAATTTAATGACTTATTTTCAGGAAACCGGCGAAATAAATTTATCTGACATCGATGACGATGAATTAAATGGTTACATAATGTCTGAAAAAGAAGCACAGGATAAAAGTAGTCTTTGGCACAAAGTTAACGAAAAGTACCTTGAAGAACAAAAAGGTTAATTCAATATATGAATCATATTTACAATATGAATTAATCAATTATAAAATGATATAATTTATTATTATTATTATTAATGTTTATTTATTTAAATTTTAGAAAAAGAAGAGAAGAAACAAAAGGATAAAGAGGAAGGTAAACCTGAGAAAAAACGAAAAAAGGCAAAGAAGACAACGAAGAGTCAAACTCCTGCCAATAGTGCTGGTATGTATTATTTTTTTGGAAATTAATTTTTTATTAGATAATATGTGTACAGATACATTTTATACTTTTTTTTATATTTTCAGGAGAAGCGATTGAAAAAATGCTTCAGGAAAAGAAAATTTCATCAAAAATTAATTATGAAGTTCTTAAAAATTTGAGTATAGGAAATAGTTCTAGTCAAAAAAATGCAGATATATCACCAACAGTACCCGTCAACAGTAAAAATATTAGTGACAATTTCACTACTTCAAACATAAAGTATATACATTATATAAATTCACATAACATCTATGATATATATATATATGTATCAGAAGTTTTCAACGTTTATTTTCACACGAAAAAGTAAATAACCATGAAAAATTATGTAAGAAATAAAAATAAATTATTTAAATAATAATTCTGATTGCAACAGATCAAAATAGATTGTCTGCTAGTAATTTTAGGCAAATCAATTCAGAATAAAATCCTCCTTTCTTATTATAAAATTACATTATTTATGTTTGTTTACTTTTTTGTGTGAAAATAAACGTTGGAAACTTCTGATACATATATATAGTATATTTTTTATTGCTTTGTATAATTAACAATATATTTTTATAATAATCAATTTAATTATAGTTTTATAAACATTATCTTAATTAAGATTTTATTGAAATGTTTGTTTTAATTTTTATTTAGAGTTCCTGCTATTCCAAAAATTACAAACACAAATGTTATTGGGCGATCAACATCGAATTTAGCTGTAAAAAGAAAATTAGAGGATGATTCATTAGATGAGTTTAAAAACAAAAAAGCATTACTTGATGACACTCCAAATAATGAATTAGATGTGTCCGATGATTTAGGTTTGTATTCATTCAACATTAATTTTCATATTAAATTTTAAATGTATAAGTACATATATAATATAATTATTTAAATATATATATATATATATAACTCAATTTATAATTAAATATATATTGGTAATTATTTTTTAGTTGATGATTATTATGATGATTATGTTGATGATGATGTTGAACCAGAAGAAAGTGAAATGACTGTTCGAGACATGTTAAAAGGTCAAAATGCAGATGAAGATGATGATGAATACGGTTATGACTATGATGATTACGATGAATATTGACCTATTTATTTAATTTGTATTGAGATAATTTTAGGATTAAGTGATCCTTTACAATTAAAGTAGGTCATTAAAAACCGGAGAAATGTTGTTAAACAATAGAGAATACAAAAGACTGAAGCATTTTTTAAGATCAATTATCTACATATAGTATTGCTTTATAATCAAACTTATAGAACTTTTCGCAATTGCAGAATATTTGAGAATACATATAAAGTGTAATTTTAAAAACACTTTATTATTATAATGCATACAATTTCATATTAATTTCGAAAACATAAAATAGTTAAATAATTAAAAGCCATTTTAAAATTAGTTTGATCAGCGATATTTCATAATAATTATTTAAATTATGTATATTTTATTTATTAAATGATTTCTTAATTATTGGTTCCGTTTATTGTTAATTACAATAATTAAAGAAATCGGAGAAAGAGATAGTTCAGTAAGTAGATGTTTAAAGTATGCAACTCGAGATTCATTCTAGTTTATAAATTAATTGTATAATCAAAAATAATAGTCTTGTAT
>JABFQC010000613.1:0-25121 GCA_022817085.1 Psilanteris sp. ZL-2020
GTCTGTGGTCGTGTTACTCGATGCTCAAGAGCACACTAAATGTCAATCGTAATGTCAACATCGGCAATTACACCAAGTTGCTTACGTTTTTGAAACGAAACTCGGTCGGCTTTAAGAGTAAAAAGTCGAAAGTCTTGTCGCCAGACAATATACAAAAGTTCTTAACCGAAGCTCCAGATAATCAGTATTTAGCTACGAAGGTACTTTTGTTTGTTGTTGTTGTTGTAGTTTTTGTTTGATGACATTGATGGTGGTTTGATGTTTATTTAAGTTCGGAGTAACAACAATACATCGCGTTCATCCAGCATGTTTGTAATTGTTATTTGTTGTTTTTTCATTGAAAGTGATTCGGTTTATAAACTGTTGCAGTGATTGATTTGAAGGTCATTTTAAGGTGCGAATTGGAAATGGCATAATGTAAACATAGGTATTGTTCTTTTGTATTGGATAGGTGAATGAATGTTATGGGTTTATTTTGAATGTGACGTTCGTATTGGGAAATTGTATAATAAATACAAATTAATTACAGATAGAACATTAATTTTGTCTTGTGATAATTAAATTGAATCACTTTCAATGTTTAATTATATTAATTAATTATTTAATGTATTTGAGTCGTCGTACATTAAACTAATTTCATAATTACCTTACTGAAATAATACAATTTGAACAATATAAAGATTTTGATTACAAAAATTTAATTACTCACTGGAGTATACTCAAAACTCACGTTCTTAGTCTACTCATTTTTAATGTGTTTATTCTATAGTAAACACATTGAGTGGTGTACTTTTTGGAAATTATAAAAGTATTTAGAAATAAATAATAATATATGAAACTGATAGAGTTGTTTAATTTGCAATGTTGTGAATTAGTGAAATTATAATTACAAATATTTATTGTTAAATTATTATAAACAAATTATTTTAAATTAATTTGTAAATATTAGATTTTTATTAATATTTTTTTTTTATTTAATTATTAATATTTAACATAAAAATAGTTTCATTAAAATTAATTTTACACTTTTTATGTACTTGGATTTATTAAAACAATTTTTTTTACTTTTATTGTATATATATCACTTAATAAAGATTTATTTGTATTAAATTAAAAAAGTGTTTCTTGATATGAAACATAAATTTAGTTTTATATTACGTACATATTACATAGGTATAGATATATCTAATATTATAACACAAGTATGATCAAAAAGTGTATTTGACATAATCTTAAGGTTTTTTATTTTATTAAAATTGATACTTATTTACTGTGTCAGCATAACAGTAAACATATTATTTAATGTAGTCATTAAACAATATTATATAAAAGACTATTATATTATATAATGCTATTAATAGGAGTAGCAAAAGTTTAGCAAAAAAGAAAAAAAATATAGATATTGTTTATAATGATTTAAATATATGTTTTTTAAAAAGATTTATTAAAAAAATAATAAATGTATTACTTTTACTTACCTTACATTATATATAAATTAATAATAAACAGAAATTCAAATTAATCTTGTAACATATATACGTTTGCACAAACAGATATAAATATATCTAAAATTTTTCATTTCAGGTAGCTTTAATCTTTGGAATTTGTGGCGCTTGTCGAAGCGAAGAAATTACACGTGTTGTTATGGAGAACATAAAAGACCACAATGGTCTTTTAATTGTGAAAATACCAAATTTAAATAACAAAGTTTCTAGATCCTTTACAATTGATGGAGGCTTCCACGATATAGTAAAAAAGTATCAGGCTTTAAGACCAAAAAATGCCAGTACGAATCGTTTCTTTTTGAATTATCAAAATGGTAAATGCACAAATCAAGTAATTGGTAAAAATAAATTTGCTCGAATGCCAAAGCAGATAGCTAAGTACTTAAATTTACCGGATGCCGATGCTTATACTGGTCACAGTTTTCGTCGTACGTCAGCAACTTTATTGGCCAATGCTGGAGCAAACATCACAACTATTAAACGACACTGTGGCTGGAAATCGAGTACTGCTGCCTCTGGTTATATTGATGACTCTGTGAGTCGTAAAAGAAAAACCGGAAATCAAATTACCTTGTCCATAATCTTGCCAGAACTTAAATCTGCTGAGAGTACAGATTCACAGGAGTCGACGAAACAAGCAAAATTAGATTATGCCTCATACATGGGGGCATCAACGTCGAATAACGTAGACACTGCTAAAGGTAATGAACATAAATTATTTATATACTTTTATAAAGTTAACTTTTCTTAGATAATTTATTTTATTCAGGATCAAATAAATTAAACCCCTCTCCCCGAACTCGCAATACCAATGAAGTTGAAGTCCAAGCTGATATTTATTTTTCTACTGACGAGAACTTACCAAACACACTGTTTTGTTGTATGTACAAAAATTTATCGAGCAACGATGCAGAGACACAGACCGATATTAGAATTAAAATTAAGCAAGAAAAGGATGCGGTGTACGAACAAACTCACTCTATATTAGGAAACGAGATGAACTTCTATTCATCAGATGGAACTTTAAAGTCAGAATTTATATGTGTTAAAGATGAGCCATTAGCGTAACAATTTATATAATATGTTGTTTAGCTTTGTATAAAGTAAGGTTGTGATACAACGTTATATTAAGATGTAAAGTAAAACACTTTTTTAATAAAATTGATAATATATGTATACACATTTTGTTGTCTTTATTGTTGCACTAATTGAGCAATAATTTACAATTTATTGATAGTCCCGTGTTAATTCCATTGTCAAGAAATCAAATTTTATAAGTTCTAATTATGAAAATAATTTGCATCTTCGACCATAGTATTAACCACAGGAGTAACAAAATTTACATATTAATTAGTTGAAATTTAAAACGCAATACCCTTATCATCATTTCATTTCTATTAAAATAAGGCACAATATGTTACATGCAATTGTGACCAATCACACGTCAAGCGATAAAGCAAATCACAAAATTAGTTTGATATATTGTCAGAATGTTACTCAAATTGTCCTCGACAGTTTTTTTCAGTCATGTCCAACGTTATGTACATATCTTTGGTAGAATTTCTTTGGCCCGCTCGTACTCTAGATAGACTCGATTGGTATAGAACACATTCTGCGCAGCAATAAAATAGGAAAATTCGGCAGAAACACGAGCAGCACTAAAACCAGAGGCGATAGCAACAATAGTAGTCCTGCATAAGCTACGAGCCACCAAACGGGTGAAATATCAAAAACCGGAGTCATCATTTTTGGTCCTCACCAAAGATGTTTGGTTGTTCGCTAAAAATTATTCGTTCTAAAATACGCGAAAAATGAAGTCATTTTCTCTCCAGTGATATTAACCTGAAACCAAAGCATTTCAAATTAATAACAAGTCAGAGCAAATTATAGTGATTAATAAAATAATCAAATCAAATTCATTAATGATTAAACATCAATTGGAAGGATTACCATTATTATGTCATTATGTAATGATTACAATCCAACTGATTAATAAATCAATTGATATTATGAAACCAAATCATGAATGATTTATTACTCCAATTTGGACTTGATTTTGTTTCAATATCAGTCAGCGCATCTAACCAAATATTCTGAAAAGCATCTTCTGAAAAGCGAGATCAATGAAACGCGCGTTTCAGATTTCAAGTACACTTTTACATCGCTCCACAGTTGCAGAAGTCGTTTCACTGAGCCATGCGCTACTGACACGAGAGTGAAACTTCCCAGATTATATAACCGCGCGATAATAGTATTATTTAATGCGAGGTATTACATCCCATGTGACTTCCAAGGCATTCACCGGTTTTCTTCCTTTCTGGAAAATGATAAATAAATTGCACCGTGATCCAGAGTGTATTGGTTATACCAATGTAACTTACTAACAGAACTAGGTTACACACTATAATTTGATCAATGCAATGACTAGATGATTGGCAGAGAAAAGTTGACAAAATGTATGACCATGGGTCACGTGACTACTATGTTTCGTATGGTTGTCTTGCGCCAATCAGTGGTTGCAAACTTATGTACCAGAAGCAATCTTATCACCGTTACAGATCAAAAGTTGTGTAATATGATTGGGTAAAATAATATAATTTGAGTTTAGGTAGTTACATATGAAAGGAACGTTTTATTGATAACATGTCAGTCTTAGCAAGCTATTATTTTTTAGATTAAATCATCTGTTTGATTAACAAAATAAGAAAATATGTTACTGTTACAAAATTTTGAGAAATTTAATTAGTTAGGAATAATTGCAATTATGCCTTTGTACAAACTGAATAGGATTGATCGATACTGTTTGTTGAAAATTTAAACAAATATGTAATTTAAATTAATCTTATATGTAATTGTTTGAATTGTATAATGTCAGATTACTTTGGATCGTCAATTTTAAAATATAAATAAAAATGTAAAATTGTATAACCTTGAACACCCTTTCACTCGTGTAAACTTTATCATACAAATTAAGTGATATAGAATATATAAACTGAATTTAATTAATATATAATAGGGTTTTTTAGCATTATATGTATATCATATAGTTTTTATAATACAAATAATGAATTTTAAGAATCAATTTATATGTTTGTTTAAGTTGTTTTAATTTAATAAATAATTTAAAATTATAACTAACATATAATATTTAACTTACATAGTCTGTCTATATAATTATGTCATGAAACGGCAATTAACTTCACTAGTAACAATTACTTTCAACTACTTTAATTTTTAACATATATCATTAACGAATACACGTAAGAATTTATAAAATGTATAATAATTAATTTTTTCCTAATGTAACTAAAAAAACGAAAAATATACTCTTACAAACATTTTCGCCTGAAACCTTATCAAAGTCATTAGATAAAAAACATTATGAATATATTTAAAAAGTTCAAATATTAAATTAATCAAAATAATAATTGGATACAAACAATCCTTATATATTATATATTCAACCATAAATCCAATAGTTATAATTATACTATTTTTATATGTGATTAATAGAATTTACACTGGGTTTTTATGTAAATTTTGAACTAATTTAAAAATTATACTACAAACCTCACAATAAAAATGGAATATATATTATTAAAATATCTACACATTTAATTACATTTTACAATTTCTTTCTCTACTATTAGAATATATTCCTATTTCTAAAATATATCATATTATCAGCAACACTAAAAACCAATGGCAGTATATCATTAAAATTACATGATATAATGTAAGATCAAGACTTAAATTTAAAATATGACTAACCAAAAATTATCCAAAAATTGCACTGCACTGACACAACAAGTAATTTTTATTATATTTTTCTAGCCTTTCATTGTCTGGTATGAATCACAGATACAAAATATTCAGTAAAAGCCGTGGAACATTGAATAGTCAGCACAGTTTTGGAGTAAAAGTTGCATTTTATAGAATTGAATTAAAGTAGTAACCGTTTATTCGATGAAAAACGTACCCAAAAAAACAAGTCTGGCTGACAAAGCCAGGCTGTGATGCGCGTTGCGCGCTTGCAATACTGAGTTTTAGTAAGTACAAAACTGTGTTACGTGCACTTTCCCTTTCTTTAGCGGTGACTGGATCGCCAGCCAAGTGCTCAAAGCGTTTTACTCAGCATTAAGTTGCCTGGCTCAGTACCACCTTGCAGGGGTACTCCCTCACTTTTTTCTGCTCCTTTTTTCTACTTATTTTCATTCGTCTGCGCCTCTCCAATCTTTGCCTGTAATCTGGATGGCATTGACTGGTTTTGAGAGCCTTACTCTTTACCAATTCATAGGAATGCCATCTGACCTCGTCAACACTACAACTAAAACTTAGCGTGTGCAGTTTAACGTATATTAGCCGTTTTTATATGACTAAAAATGCATTGTTTTAGACAAATTAAACAAAAAGATTAGATATCTGTATTTTAGTAATTACCTTTTTATCTCTTCTAATACCTTAACACAAATTATGTATATATACTTACTTTGTCTACTTTAATACTTACCATTATGTAAGACAAGATTTATATATAGATATATAATACTCTGTACATACGTATGGAATCATTTTTTTCACTATATGTTAATTTATAAAGAATATTTATATTTTAACTCACACTTGCGTTTAAATAAAAAATGTATTTTAACGATATTAGAATGTACCTTTAATTCATAATTAATCGATTTTGTTTCTCTTCTAATATATTATTAAATAATACATACTACATTGTTAACAATAGTTATTATATTACACAAAATTCATGATATATAATAAAATGTTAGTCAATCAACAATTTTTATAAATTTATGCTTTAAAAGAATGATTATGTTATCAAATAATATTTTAAAATCAAATTCAGATTGTATATTTTATGATGTACTTATGTACAATTTATGTAAAATATGATTTGCTTTGCTTAAATGAGCAACTGTAACATTTTATTTTCGAATCTTGTCACTTACCGGCACTGCAAAAGGAACTTTGATTGATCAGTTTGAAGATCATTAGTATCAGTTTTGTGATCAACCAATAATTGTCACACACCGAAAACATCATTTCTGCTAGGTACACATATTCAATGAGTGTTTTCAATCAGTTTGCAGCACATTATACTACATGTTGATAAACGTAAATCACTCGTCTTATGAATTTAGGTTAGACTACCTAAGTAACAGTTGTCAAATAATGAAACCGTTGTTCCAGATACGATTTATTGATTCCGGAATAGATTATTATAATGATTATAATAAAGTAATGACACTCGGCGCAACAATAAAGTTGCTTCACGTATTATTATAGTCGCCCATATAAAAACATTGAATTTCAATTCAAAATTAATGTTCGCTTAATAAACTTTTTCCATTAATTGTATTTATTCAATCTATGAAAATAATTATCCGAGTTTTGTTTTTCATTGGTGTTTTTAGTATTGTATATATACATCGTTCAATTTTACGTGCGTTCAAAACCATATATTTATCTTTCTACAATGCATTGTGTAAAAGACAGACCGACGAAAAGGACCAGTTTAATTTTATTTTTATTTTTTCGGCGACTATGAAGTTCTATTTTCATTGAAAATGTTATTTAATATTATTCTTAAATTATTTATAAGTACTTTTCAAGAGTGTAATTTAAATCAAGCATATAGTTACGTAGTTACGACTTACGAATGCTATCCCAAACTCAAACTGTACATTATTAAATGTAAAAAAAAATCGTAACTATATATAACCTGTAAATTGCCACAGAAACTATATTAATCTATATTATGATATAAAATTCAAATACCCCAATGGTTAAAGTGTTAAAACATGATTTTCAAATATGTGTTTTGAAACGCATAATTGTATTTGTACAAGAGTCATTTACGAATTATACAATTGCAGAAAATTCACACATAAAAAACAAAAACACTTTAAATACTGTTGTACAAATTTTCTTCGATTTGAATATTAAATATTAAAAAATGTACAAACTTTTTTCCTGTAGATGAAATTAAATTCATAGTTTTTTTTTGTGTTATAATAAAATAATTGAAAAGATGTACTAATTTCCAATTAATATTCAATATCATGCATTTGTATATAAAATAGATATATAAATAAAAATATAATATAATTATTTATAATATAATATTAAAGTTATTAAACAAATATAAATTATAAATATTATGTTAAAGTTAATTTAAAAATATCTCATATTTAATCCTTTTATTTGAATCATATTTTTCTATTCACGATTCACAATCATAGAGAGCAGCTTTGCCAAACTTACTTTTTGTTAATAGCTCATATGACATCATATGCAGTGCAGACAGTTTCACAATTTCACTACAGATTTACACTTTCGCGAATTGTTCGCCATTCGCGTTAGTCCTTGACCCACTCCATATTTCATTTTAAGGTGTCTTTTAAGGAAGGAATAAAGTTATCAGTATACAAATTACTTAAAAAATGTTTAATTAAATAGAATTAGTTATTATGGATAAATATATAAAAATAGTTTTGTATTTCTTATATTCTTTATATAAAATATATATAATAATATACAAAGCGTTGTTTATAAATAATTAAATTAAATAAACTGTTGGAAATTGATATAATATTGGCTAATCATAATTCAGCAATTTTTATATAAATCAAAAACTAACTTATATTCTAAGACTTAGAAAATTTAATAAAATGATTACTTAGTATGAATTAACAAGTAAAAGTTAATGTTAGTATATTAAAAGAGCCACATTATAACATTATTATATATATATATAAGTTATCAAAAAATATATAATACATTTAAAATTTTGTATTGTAAATAATATCAAAAAAGTATATATATATATATAAATATCCCTATCAGCTAATAATAATATTTAATATGCATAGAATATTCTATTCTATTCATAGAATTTTTGTATATAATCTCAATAATCTTTCTTTGAATATTTTAAAATGCAAATAAATATAATTTATAGAATAAAATTATATTAGATATAATAATTATTCCAAAAGTTATTTTAATGTGTTCTAAGTTTATTCACTTAAATATTAGAATAATTACGTATAGAATATATGATTCAAATGTTACAATTTGTACAAATGTACAAAATATAAGATTATTAATGTTACTCAATATAAATTATTGCGTTTTAATGATAATATTTTATACGTGTTGGTGTTTGAATTTGAAGGAATTTAAATTTTAATTAAGATTTAAAGTGAAATTAAAATATCATGAATACAAATTAGAAACTGCAGGCAAATAAATAAAACGGTTAAAAATAATCAAATATAAGATTTTAATTTTCAAAAATCACTATAAAAATATATATATTATGCTATGAATTGTTTATGTATAACTGAATATAAGCTTTCGACGCCTCTTTCTTAAAAACTTACAAATAAACAAACAATGCACATAAGTTTTGGCCAATCATTTTAAAAGTTTACAATTTTCCTGTCAATTCAGGCACAGCTTTAAACAGATCAGCAACCAATCCATAATCTGAGACTTGGAAAATCGGTGCATCTGGATCTTTATTAATGGCAACGATGGTTTTGGAGTCTTTCATACCAGCTAAATGTTGGATTGCTCCAGATATACCAATGGCAATATACAAATCCTAAACAAGAATAATTACAAATAATTAATGTCGATTCGTTTTGTTTGTTTATGTAACATACTTATATTTATTAACTTATGGCAATATTAAATTTACTAGTTATAAGATATATAATTAAGTCTTACTGGAGCTACAATTTTTCCAGTTTGGCCAACTTGTAAATCATTGGAAACATATCCAGCATCAACTGCAGCACGAGAAGCACCAACAGCAGCATTTAGTTTTTCAGCTAGATCATAAAGGAGTTTGAAATTATCTGCTGATTTGAGACCTCTGCCTCCTGAAACAACAGTCTTTGCAGAAGATAAAGAGGGTCTATCCGATTTGCTGAGTTCCTGTTTTATAAAATTAATCAAATCAGTTTTGTAATCTCCTGCTGGAGCGGGTTCAATAGCTGCATTTCCACCAGATAAAGACATTGCTTCAAAATTTGTTCCTCGAACAGTAATAATTTTGACTTTATCCTTTAGTTTAATTGTTTGTATAGCATTTCCAGCATAAATTGTTCTAATAAAGGTGTCAGGACCTTTAATTCCAATAATGTCACTTGCTGGAGAAACATCTAATTTTGCTGCTACCTAAAACATAATGAAAGTAATAAATAGTATTTATATATATATATCATAAATTTATTCATTAAAAGTAATGAAATATTTATATTCATTATAAAAAGTTGAACTAACTCTAGGTAATAAGCCTTTGCCAAAAGCACTAGCACCAGCTACAATATGAGTGAAATTGAATTTCTTTTGTGTTTCCAAAATTAATGGCGTAAGAGCTTCTGGAGTAAAACCTAAAAACGCATCATTTTCTGCAACTATAACTTTTGAAACACCGCTTGCTTTGCTCACGGCTTTTGATGCTGGGCCACAATTTACTCCTGCTACTAAAACTGTTACATCACCTCCAATATTCTTGGCTGCTGTCAGAGCATTTTGAGTTAT
This sequence comes from Psilanteris sp. ZL-2020, assembly GCA_022817085.1. Lineage (NCBI taxonomy): Eukaryota > Metazoa > Arthropoda > Insecta > Hymenoptera > Scelionidae > Psilanteris > Psilanteris sp. ZL-2020. The sequence continues at coordinate 10,077 of JABFQC010000613.1, forward strand.
TGATGACAGTGCTTCATTATTATGTTCTGCAATAACTAAAGTAGACTCGAAACGTTGTAAAATAGAAGAAAACTGAAAATATGTTATAAAATACAAATAAATTTATTTAATTAATATATTTTATACAATTATGATTTTAATATAAACATTAAAATGAATTACTATTAAATTAAAATGATCATCATTTTGGCATTTATCATAATTTTATGATAACACTTGATAGATTTGATGTTATATTATTGGCTTTACAATTAATATAACAGATAATATAATCAAACATATTCCAGAATTGTATTTGTAAATTTTTAGTTTAGTAGTTTTTTTTAATTTTTGAGTTATTATGTATGTTTAAATAAAGTTTAAAATAAAATCTTGAATAACCATTCAGTTATATAATCCAAGTAAAAATATTAATGGTATACTATATTATATAAAAGAGTATCCAAGATACTACTCTTAGAAAAGAATGTTTGATAATTTTTTTATCTATTAATCTATTAAGTTTCAATTTCAATTAAAAACAAAATAACAATACTGAAGCACAGTACTTACATTGACATTTGTTTTTAAAGTTCTCGAATACCTGGTAAACATTATGAATTTAATTAAATATTAATCAATATTTAAATGAATATATGCCTTGTAAAATATCTTTTCAAATTAGACTTATTTTAATATAAAATATCGCAATTACTAGTTCAAAGTCCAATTTCTAAACATCATGAAATTTGTCATACAAAGACATATTTTGGCAGGTTTTAAAATGATCGAATAGTGTGGTGTCGCCATCTGTAATAAGACTCAGATTTATTAAATTTTAGATAGGTAAATATCTATAATTTTAATGTGCAAGATGGTGTTTTATATTACAGATTTTGTTATATTTTTATTAATTATAATAATTAATATTGCATAATCATTCAGGTGATTTTTATAGACAAAATAATCTTCTAAAATGAGCAATAAAATGAGCAATAAAAAAAACACTATTCCGTTACATTAGACTTGAAGAACTCCCTTAAAGAAGCAGAAAGCAACTTTTGACAGGTTTGCACGACCAATACCAAATCGCTATGATAGCGCATGCGCTTTAATTCAATATGGTGCAACGCTTTATATGGAAAGGTAATAAGTAAGATGAAGACAGACATACAAAACTTAGTAGCTTAGTACCGCTGGGTCTGGCCACTGCAGCAGCTCTAGCACATTGAAGTCATGTTCGGAAATTGACTGAATGATGTATTGATGTATGACAATAATCGTGCGTCTTTCTTCTTCTTAAATTAATTGTCCTTTCTTAACAAGTTCTTTCTTACAGTCAGTGATGCCAGAATGTGTAAACCCAGTCCGGATGATTCGTCATCTAACTAAATCTTTTATCTCGCTTGTTTACCATAATAAAAGTTGTCTACTTGGGTCGAGTTATATGTGACGAATCATCCGGACTGGGAGTACAGCGGCTCTAGGGCTCCACTGTATAGCATTGGTAATATTGGTATAGTGTAGGGGATATGGATTATGGAGCCGTTGTAAACCCAGTCCGGATGATTCGTCATGTAACTAAATCTTCTATCTCGCTTGTTTACCATAATAAAAGTTGTCTACTTAGGTCGAGTTCTGTGACGAATCATCCGGACTGGGAGTACGCACTACGCATTCTGGCATCACTGCTTACACGCTTACAGTTTACACAATTTACACGTTTACAGTACTTTCATTAGTCAATTTCCGAACATAGCCTTAGAAGAATATTAGAATTACAACAATATACATTTTTTTAAATTATATTTGAAATACCTAGGTTTGTAAAATAGGTTTTAATTTAAATTTTATTTTATTTCATGGAAAACTATTATTTTTAAATATATTTTATTATTTATCGTATACATAATACAATGTTTACATATGAAATGTAACCTGAAAAATACACTTTTAAGATTATGTATTTCATAAAAAAATTATGTTTTGATGATTTTATATATATTATACTATATGTATAAATAAAGATATAATTTCATTTTAATTAACATTAAATAAATGTTTTAAACAAATTTAAATTTTGGAAAGTTTAATTTTAATTTTAATAATTTTTAGTTATTTATTTTTTAATTCAGTATTGTGTATATATATATACAATATATATATTAATATTATTTTCAATTAATTTTCAATTAATTTATTTTCAGAATTGTAAAGAATGGGTAAAACTTCAAAAGACAAACGTGATATATATTATAGAAAAGCAAAAGAAGAAGGATGGAGAGCACGTAGTGCTTTCAAATTATTGCAAATAAATGATGAGTTTCAAATTTTTAAAGGTACAAACATTTTAGTCGACTATAATAACATGTATCTAATAAATATTATTTTTGTATATATTATAATGAAAATTAAATTTTTAATTTGTAGATGTTAAAAGAGCTGTAGATTTATGTGCTGCACCTGGAAGTTGGAGCCAAGTTTTAGCTAAAAAATTAAAGTAATGCCTTGTTATATTTGAATTACATTTTCCAATTGAATGTAAACAAATTAATAAAATATATTTTTATTACAGTGAAAAACAATCTGAAGATAAAGATACTAGCCCGGCTATAATAATAGCTGTTGATCTTCAAGCAATGGCACCAATAAATGGAGTTATTCAAATTCAAGGAGATATTACAAATGTTAATACAGCAAACCAAATAATTTCACATTTTGGAAATGAGAAAGCAGATTTAGTAGTATGTGATGGTGCACCTGATGGTAAAATTACAATTATTTCAAAATAAAAAATGTATCTTCTAAATATTTAATTCTATACTTGTATTGCTATATTGTTTAATTTATACTTACTCAAAGAGAATTATATATATTTAATTTTTAATAAAAAAAAAACTTCAATTTAAATAAAAATTAATGTAATATTTATTGCAGTATGGTCATGATGATTTATTTTTGATGATGTATAAATTATTTTCTATAAACTTATTTTTTATTTTTATTATTAATAAATCAATATATGTATATAAAAATAAAATCTTGTTTCAGTAACTGGATTACATGATATGGATATATACATTCAGTCACAATTAATATTGGCTGCTTTAAGTATCACAACTTTTATTTTAAGACCAAATGGCACTTTTATAGCAAAAATTTTTCGTGCTGATGATGTGAACTTACTCTATTCACAATTACAAATTTTTTTTAAAAATGTTTACTGTGCTAAACCTTGTAGTTCACGAAATTCAAGTTTTGAAGCTTTTGTCGTTTGTAAATATTACTCTCCTCCTGAAAACTATGAACCTCATATGATAAACTTAATTTCGACTCATTTAGAGTATGGCAAGTTAGAAGGAGTTCATAAGTATATAGTACCATTTGTAGCATGTGGAGATTTGAATCAGCCCGATTCTGATACTTCTTATTCATTAAATGTAAGATTATTTATATTCATTATTCTATCCATAAAAATTATTGTAAATAAAATTTATTGTAATTAATTTTATAAAATTATATTTATTTATTAATTATTATTATATTATATTATACTATTATATTAATAATTAAATTAATGGATTTTAGCTTGATGGAAAAGAATTTCAATATCATGAACCTGTTCAGATGCCTATTGCTCCACCTTACGAGCAAGCTTCGCAACTGTTAGATAAAACTCTTCTTGGGAAGCCTAGTGGAAGCGTCGTAGAACATACCACATTAAAAGAATTTAAAAAATATGCCACTGATAAAAGGGAGAAGTTAGAAAAAAGTGAGACTGCAACTGAAAATAAATGCACGGATGTAACTGCACCTGAGGAAGTTGCTGAAATATTAGATAAAGTTAATTTATATGACGATAAATAGTATTTAAGTGTATAATTTTACATAAAATAAATTGAATATATATAACAACACGTTTTTTAATTCAAAGTATTTGAATCACAATGAGTGTTAACTTATTAGAATCAATGTCAAAATATGAATTACAAGATAAATGACGGTTAATATGTTGTTGATCTGTTAAATTTGCAAAAAACATATAAAATTGCTTCCATAATAATTGAAGTTTCGAGGATTAGAAAACCATTACTGCTGATTTGTTCCACCTTAACTAAGAGCGATTTAGAAAACTATGAAGGTTACGCAACCGTAACACTTCAACAGAGATTATAACTGTGGAAAAACAAACAACAGCTTTAATTCAGATAAAATAACATTTTTTTATAGATTAAAAAGTAAATAAATCATCTTTAAGGTATAATTTCAAGAAACCTTTTTCAAACCACTAAACTTTCATTTTTTCTTAAATAAAAAACTATAATTATTTATTTTTAGGAATAAAATGTTAACAACCATCACGGAAACCATTTGTAAGATATACAAACCAATCATGTAAATCTCAAATCTTTGTCAATCATTTTTAATAATTCAAACTCTTTCATAAATACCAACTTAGCTTTGTCAAATTCTATTGACATAAGTTGTACCTACTAATTAGAAAAGTTGCAACATAAATTCTCTATTCTTAAAGTTAATTTTAATAAGAGCATCTTGAATAGGGGTTCAGGGGCGTCAAATTGGGGGTGTATAAATTGCCAAGTGTGTGTCAAACTTTTAACATCTGCTACAACGTGGTCCTTGCGACTGTGATGCGTATCCCATGAAGGGGGATCCGCTGAAATTACTGTTAGATTCAAGTTCCCTTTTCAAATTAAGAAAATGGGGTGCAGGAGAATATAGGAATACACATGTTTTCATTTCCCCTCGGTCCTTTTCTTCATTCAAGCGCTAAAAAGTAGTTCGCGTGATGCATTTGAGAGGCGCATTAGATATTTTTTGGCGATCTTTAAATAAAGAATAATTTTTTTTTACAATTTAACGTATCGAGGACATCAAATTTGTATCGCAGTGTGTGCGATGCCCGAAGCATGTTTTTAATTAGAAATTCTTGCGGTGATTAACGAAGTGCATTTTGATAAATATCAATTGTAATTCGACACGCATTTTCACGTCAACTAATAATGCACTGCGCGAAAGGTGGTGAACGCGCGATGATCTATGAAAATCATTAAATTTCAAATCGTGATCGAATTGCTTATTCAACTCATTGTTTGAGTTGCTTTCAATTATTCAACATAAGGGCTACTTCGAGCAATGATAATAAATTGAATGCGGGACTTTGACATGATATGGGTAATAGTGATGCTTTATGATCTTCTGTATGAAAATAGAACAGGTGGTTTTAATTAATTGGGTTATTAATGAAGGAACTACGCAACTGTTGGTTTCAACAGTTTTGTCTTTAATGAAATTTGAGTTAGTTGTTGACAAAGATATAAAAAGATATATATATTAAATGAATGTAACAATTATTAATGTCTTTGTTAATGGAGTAACAAAAAGAATAAAACGTTTGTTATTAGGTTATCAATTATAATTTAAACATTCGATTCATCTTGGAATGATAATCAATAATAAAGAAATTTATTATTTATATAATAAATATATATTTATTAATATTTTAAAATGAAATAAATTTTGTTTTATATGTTAGATAATCTTATAAAATTAAAATTTATTTATACGGGGGGTTTTGAGTAGTTGCTACTCCATAAGTCGAATTTCAGAATTTGTTTTCTTCATTTAATTTTAATGTGTTCCTAAAAAGCACAAACATTTTGATATATTTCAAGAAACGAAAAAACTGTTATTTTTGTTGTTCACCGTTTAAATGAAAAATAATTTAAATAATATAAAAATGTTGATTCGTTTAACGACTTGATTATATTATTTTTGTATCATGTAGATTAAATTTTTTTATATAGGTATATATATAGAGACACGCCATAGGGGAAGAAACAATTTCATGAAAAGGGGTGAATAAAAGCAGTGAAATATATAATGAAACTGCGTCACTTTCATGAGTTATTTTATTCCTTTGTTCTGTCGAAGTACGACGCGCATTTGAAAAAGTAACTGCAAATCATGTATGTTCAACAAATTATTACTTTTTTTTATTTCATTCTATTTTTTGGGAGAAAATTCAGTGAATTCTATATAAATAAAAGAAATGGTGTTATTTTCCATCTGTTAATAAGTACAGTGTTAATTTAACGTTTACGAACACCTTTATGTTTACTTTCATTAAAATTTTTCTCACGGTCTGTTAATAATAAATTAGCCTTAACATTAAGAATTATTATATTGAAATGAAAAATCAAGTATTTTATCAAGACAATATATATAGTTATTTGGCGAAATATAGTTCCATTTACAAACATTTGTAATGATATATAATGACATATTAAAACAAACGATGTTCTGTTTACAAATTCAATTTTGTGTTTACAAACATCACATTTGTATACCGTAGAGGTTAATAATAAATGAGACGAATAACGGCGCCATTATCAAATTAAAAAAAATCAATTTCGCACATTAATTATTACAGCTAAAGCAAATTTGCTTCGTCAAAATATATCTTCTTTCGTAAATAATTTTGTCATGGTTTGGCGTTAAAAGACCGACTATTTATATTGGAGAAAGATAGAATAAGTAGTCGTTTGCAAAGAAAAGTCAGGTCGGAGGTCAACGCGACCAAGATGGTCGTTTTAGTGTTTAATAAATAAGTATTTGAATTCTATTATAGCGGCGTAAAATATTCCGGGGTTAAAGCACTTTGATGACACCGTTCGTTCACCAAAAATTCAAAGTACTAGGAAATCTTATTTTCATACCCATTTCGCTTTTTCATTTTAATTAACTAATTCAAATTATGACTTTGTATAATAATATTTTATTTTCCAATTACATCGTTACGAATAGTTTACACTATATAAACATTATTATTTCCACCATTATTAATTATTTCCTATAAGCACGTGACATTTTACGAATATTACACGGAAAGAAAAAATATATTAAAAATTACTAAAAAATATCAAATGTTTGATAAGAGTGTCCTTTTTTAAATTATACATAAAAATATTAGTAAACCAAAAATGACATACATTTCTGTAAAATATGTAAAAATTGCTGATATTTTTATAAAATTTTCTCTGAAATTGTATATATTATTGCATAGTTAAACGCCTCCCGAATATAAAATTACTATGATAATTATAACATTAAAAATATATACTATAATAATATTTTACGTATATTCCACTAATATTGTTTGACAATATTGCATCTACGTTCGAAAGTTCGAAATTTGCAAAATATATATTTATATTATCATATTAGATTATATAAGAGATGCCGGGGATCATATTTAATTTTTTATATTATTTTTGGTTTTATTTTTTTAATATTTTTAATTTCTCATGATATCTTGTGTTTATTATATTTATGCAATTGGCTTAAAAAGAAATTTTTAATTGAAACAAACCCCTTTTTCTATTAATTTCATCCTTATATAAACACAAATATAAACACAAATTAAAAAATATAATATTTTAACGATTAAGAAAGTTAGTTTTGCTTTATATTTATATATTCCCGGTATTCTCTTTGTTCCCTTTTGATCTCTTGTTAAAATATTAAAATTTAAATTTTGTTTGTATAAACTGACATTCAAAGTAATTCAACGTGTTACAATCATTACCATCAAATCAACATAAAATTAAAATTGTAGCTTATAAATTAGTACTTCTTTGCCAACACTTTCAATTAACATTTATTAAAAGTCCAAAACCGTTATTGAACTGAAACAAAACAATAATTTACGTTGCAAATTTGTAATATTATTTATTGCAAAATGTTGTTTGTTTGTTCGAACTCTCTTTCTTTTTAGCACCAGTTTTTCTATTTTACGTATAAAATCGTTTATACTCTATTTAAGCGCAGCATAAGAATACATATTTAAGCAAATAATGTACGATTATATATGCTCAGCAATAATTTGTGGTAGGAACAAGCTCACAGACTGCCTCCCCCCTTCCCTTATTCGCTTGTAAACTTCGATACTGCGCTCCACTATTTATAAGTCTCTAAAAAGCGATTATGAAATTGTATATCCAGACTGAGTGTGTAAATGCGACATTAACGTATAAAAACGTGTACAATTTTGTTTGAAGAAATAACAATGAAGCTGTTACATATTACTACTCCAGTTTTCGTCGCGCGTTATTTAAAAAATATTACAAAAGAAAAAAAGAAATCAAACACAAATTAGATGCTATTTTCATATGGGCTTCAGTTTAAAATGTAGAAACGAAACGAGAGAGCGCAGTTTTTGATTTCCTCATTGGGACTTTCAAAATCTGATTCATGCCGCCAAGTACGATTTCCTTTTCGGGAAGCATCCAGTTGATGAATAACAATTTCTTCAAATGTATATTGTATAATCATATGAAACGGATTTTAGTTTGTTAACACGTAATACGGTTGATAGATCGAATGTTTCTATTGCGAATTTAATATTCTTCTAGTATTATATGACACAATAATTTGAAAAATACTTGAATCTTAATGCCAATCAAATTCGTTGAAAATGTTTAAAAAGTTATCCAAACTTTTTGTTAACGTTTGGTTAACATACTCCGTTAAGAGTTTCTTATCGGTATTTTCCATAACGTTCAATAAAAGTCCAAAAAATCGTTGCTTAATACAACTATTATTTTTTTTATTACGTCAAAACGTTATACAATAAAATACAATTCTAAGGATATCCTAATTCATATTACGGAAATTACTATAATCTATAATTTATAATTTATAATTTAATTTATAATTTAGCCATAATTTATAATCATTTTTAATAAATCATTTTTCTATGACATTTCAACCAAAAAGTGAATGCTGAACCAACACTAAAAAAACAAAATAAAAAAAAGTCGAAAGTAAATTGAAAACAGGTGTGTTTACCAAACTATCTTTAAAATCACTACAACCCGAATGGCAAAGATTCGCCTATGCAAAATAATCGTCGCGGGAATGTACAAACAACGTCGAAAATAGGTTGAGATTGGGCTCTTTCATCCGTCGGTCGTTTGACTCGAAACGAAATGCAAAGTTCTTTTAACTTTTGAAAGGCTCGCGACTGGCAAAAACCGTCGGCAGATTGGTTGCCGAAAAGCGGCGTTCCCTGAAGCCGTGTTTCGGTTGGTTTTCGGCCGAGTGGAAATGCGACGAAAATAGCGGGCGATGTGCCGAAAAGGTGCGTACGCGTCTCGCGCTCGCTCGGAAAAGTTAGCGCGAGTGCGACGCTCCCACCCCAGGCCGCCCCGCAGCTCCGCGTTACAGCCGGAGGAGCGAGAATCGGGCTGCGCTCAGGCTCAGTCTATCCGCGGCTGTCCGTCAAGTTGTCTTCCATGCGGTCGCCGCGCGTTGTCCCGCTACGCGACACATGTCGTCACGCGGAGTAAACACCCAAGCCGGCGCGACGCTTTTTCCCTCGCAAATATTTCGGGCGCGACTTTTGCGTAACAAAATTATTTCCGCCTCAACAAGGGAGAGATAAATCGAGTAGAATAAAAAAAAGGAAAACAAATAATAATAATAATACGAGGCAGTCAGTGCGCGATAAGAAAACCGCAAGCTTTGTCGACGGTTCTTTCGCGAAGGTTATTTTGTGTTTACGAATATGTGGTGCTCAGTGATCCTCGGGCTACTGGCCCTGGCTCTAAACTCGCAAGTTCAGTTCAGTGAAGCTTTTAACGTGGAGACCAAACATTACGCGCTTTACCGCGAGGAGCCGCGGTCGATGTTCGGATTTTCAGTAGCGGTTCACCGCGATAGCAATCAACATGGATGGTAAATTTCGAATACATTTCTGTTTCTGTTCACTTTAACGTGACGTTGAAATCACGTTCAAACGACGTTGAAACCACGTTCAAATGACGCTCGATCGACGTGCGCGTGCGTGCAGAGTGTACGTAACGTGTAGCGTTAAAATTAGCGCTGAATTTAAATCATCGCACACGCTCAATTGATGTTCAATTTACGTTCCGTCAGTCGGCTAAATATACATTGCCGGTGTAATGAATGTGTATTTGTTCGCGCGTTAATTACAGTTAAATCGCGAGTTTTTCAGATATGCTAATAAAAATACGCTCGTAATCGTTATAAAAAGAAATTCGGTTACGAAACGCTCGTCTGTAAACTGTTTAATTTGCGTATAATGCTTCTTGACGATATTCGGAATTATTAACAAACGACACGTATCAATTTGATCCGAATGCGCTTGATTGTGGGCGATTTAATGAAGAACGTCGATTATCAAGATTGCGCGTAAAAATAGCTTTGCGCTCGAAATGGAATGAACAAAAATCGGAATAAAGTTACTAATGTTTGTCGATTTCGTAAAGTCTAAAAGCGAATGATATATTTATGTTATTTTACTTTCAATTTTATGTATCATTTACATTGCAATTTTTTAATACATGCATGCATACATAAATATATACACACCGAATTGTGTATATATATATATATATATATATATTAAAAATAGAACTCGTCGGAAAAAAATAATTGCGTTAAATGACATAGCATTTTTCACTACAGAATATGGTAATTTTTATCACCACGGACACTCCGGACAATATTTCCCTTTGCGATATATATATAATACGTATATATTGTTTTGTTTGAATATCGTATGCGCGTAATATAAAAGAGTTCATGTTGTACGAACGAAGTTGTGAAATCATCCTAAATCAGAAGCCGTGCATTAACGACTTCCTTTTCTAATAGGAAACTGGTGTAATAAATAAAAAAAAAGAGTCCAAGTTTAAACTGTCGGTGGAGTTTTGAGCATCGAGAACGCGTCGAGTTAATTAATTGTCCCGAAATATCGTGTAATTACATTCGACGCAACGAAAACGCTGATTTGAATAATTATCTTCATTTTGTCATAATTTAAATGACATCTTTTTATGTGGTTCAATTTTAGATTATACACCTATACACGTATGTGCTTACACGTACGCACACGCACACACTTGCGCGCACAAAATACGCGCCCGTCCGTTTGATCGTATACATTTAAACGCGTATACAATTTGAAGCGGAGACGTCGGCGTTACGAAGAAAATGTCTGTTGACACTTTGACATTCCAGTGTGTACACAAGCCACCGGGCTTTATCTATGCCGATTAGCTACCTGCGGAACTTATCTACGTGGAATCTCTGATTTGTCGACGTGAATTTGTGATTTCACGCGAGCAAACAGATTACACGACAAACCGATCGCCGTTCGCAAAACTGCGAGCCCGAATGCGTGCCGATTTCGAATTCAAACTCAAATCGCTGGATGCTAATGGGACATTGACTTGTGCAACGGGAACGCGTCGCCGCCACTTCTGATCGCGTCAAGAGTCGCGTAATCGTGCTTCAATCGAACCCGAAGTCGACCAATTTAATGACGTCGAAACGTCGCCGGTCGCGTTCCTCGCGCTGTGTATATAAATAATGCCGAAGAAATACACTCGGCGTTCCGCGCCGATATCGCGCCGAGACATTCGGTCGCAAAATATTTTGAGCAACAAGTTAGCGCGGCGAAATTTATTACAAACGCTGCTATAATATTCGAGTTGATCTGGTTGTGAATTAACACCATCTAGCGGCAGCTTTACTCGAAAGGTAGTTACGGGATATGTGTTGATTGAAAGTGTCGGACGATGAAGCTGAAAATACACCGCGGATATATTGCGAGCGATAACGGGAATCGCTTGATTCATTTGGTGGTTTAATTCGAAGCGGAAGTGGCGGTCGCGCGACTGCAAAAGGAAGTGATGCGGAGTGCGCGCTTCGCGGCAACGTCGTAGGCGTATATTTAGGCCACCTTGTCGGAGCTTTACGAGCTTCGTCCCCATTAATTTCACGTGCGCGTCTCCACGGCTGTACTACCGGCCTTTGCGCGCCATTATACCCAAAATAGATTCTCAAACGAACGGATATTTATAAGCGAATGATCAGATTTCGGTAGATTGTCCTTTCGGCTTACGTTTCGGTCCGTCCTTTTGACGCACATTTTAATCATGTTTACAAGATGACTTCATGTTCGTCAATGATTTCAGGTAGTTTTACGGTGCTAAATTGTAACGAATCAAAAAAGTGGCGCGACTCGTTTGCGGTTGGGAAAATCCGATATGTAGTTTAATCTATGTGAATTGTACATTAATTGAATATTCGTGAAATTTACATTAGAATTAGTATATAATAGTCGGTTAAAGTTATAATGTAAGTGTCGATTAAAAATTGATTGGAATGTGGATGAAAAGTTGGTTCAAATTAGGGTTAAACGACGTTAAACGAGTTCATAATGTTTCCATTGTTTAAACTTTTTCCCGAAAACTACGAAAATAGCGATTAATTTCATTGACGTTAGATATACGTTACGCTAAATATTCATTCACGTTTATTCGACGTCCATTCCGAGCGCCGTTGCGATTCAAATTAACTCGGGATCCGTTAATTTGCTTTAGAAATGTACTTCTCGCTTGATATACTCCGACGTTTATTCTTCGTCGACTTTTCATCTTTTTTCCAACCCAAGCTTGAAAAGTGCGAGTAAATTTAACTACACGCTGCGAAATACAGCAACATAAATTACGTAACACTTGAAACAATTATCCCGCAACGTTTATTGTCCAAATAAATCAGACCGAGTTAAATGTAATGTGCGTTTGGATAAAGCTATTTCGTTATTTATACGTTATTGCGATTTTGAAAATGCAGCGCAGACGTTGATGTTTCGAGCCGATAAACGGTACCGATTATTCAATATAAAATTGTCAAATGACGCACCCGGCGTTGGCCGATGGCTCATCGCGCTCGAGTCACTAATGACTCATTTTCGGAAATCGAGTTCCCAATCATCAAAGTGGCTCAGCTCGTTTGCTTTTCGCTTCGAGTTTGGCGTCGGTCGGATGTGCTCCGCGGAACCTTTTCCCGCTGAAATTTGTTTCTATCTGCAGAAGGCATTTTTCAATTGGTCTCTGCGGTTTGATTTATGTTCTCCGACGTTATTTATATCGCGGTGAAAAGCGTTCGTTTTATTCTCGTGAAAATCGCAAAATGAACAGATGAATATTTTAACTCTTTCGACAAGTCGCAAAAAAGAGTTTAACCCGAATTTTTGTTGCCAATTAACAAATGCGCACAAAATCATCCGGATAAACTCTCCAAATAAATATAATCCAACCGGGGTTCAAAGGAGCTTATTACCGTCGAGCGTGTGATTGGCACCGAAAGAAACGAAAAACGAAATTGATTTACAAATAAACGCCATGAAATCGCGTATAAGAATTGAATTTACACGCGCGAGAGGTTAATTTCTCTTGAGTCGTTTTATAAAGGACCGTTGAACGCATACATATAAAACGACAAAAAGTGCACAAGCACTCGTCTGCCGCGCGTCGATTTTTCTTCTTCCGAAGTCGATAACAGTCGGAAGCTGCGGCGAGCGTCATTTTCCCAGGCAATGCTCCACACGCCAAACACGGCTGTAAGTGCGCTAAATCAATATCTCTCTGTGGTCGAGCAAACACCGAAGGGATCAGGAAACTCAAACGATTTGTGGGACACGATTGTCGCTGTGCGCAATAAAGCCCGACTTATAACCAAACGAACGAAATAAAACTCACTCGAGAAATGACGGATAAACGAGCCTCGTTAGCTCGGCCGCGTGACACCGATCGTATACGAGCGACGGCTCGGCTCGGTCAATGCAAACACGCGTCGTATACTTTTCCTACCGAAAGTCAACCCAACTCATTCACGAATCGCGCCATTTTTTGCTCCGCCAAAGCCACGTGGTGTTGTTTTTGTAAACAAAACAGGTTACGTACAGATTCGCGCTCAAGGTCAACGGCATAAACAATCCATGTATCGCTTATTCGAAATTGGCGTTTTTCAAAGTTTAAACTTTTTATATGTATTGCGTTTGCATTCGGATTCGTCGGTACGTCGATTTGCGCCAACAAACGATTGCCGGGAATTCGTGTAGCGTATTTGACTCTCGCTGACTCGTCGGCACCAGACGTTCGTTTATAGTTTAATAGGCTGCTCAGAAACAGATTGCCAATTACATAATCATGCAATCAAGTTCATAAATCAAATGAAAGTATTTGCAGTTGCTCAATTTAGTCGAGGCTGACAAATTGAAACGTCAAGCATTAAGTTTAATTGAATTATCCATATCAATTTCCAAATTGATTTTGTTCCGTCGACCACGCACGAGGGCTTTCGAACTAATTTGCCTTTCCCGAATACGATCGCGTGTCTCCATTTTCTCGGAAGGCATTTCACTTATCACACCCCTTCAATACGTGATAGGGAGTTATCACCGCCAGCACAAATCTTTGGCTTTGTTGTTTCTTCTGTACGCGCGATGTCAAAGACCGACGTTATCTGTCAGATGGCACAAAAATACGACGGCTTTTTCGCGGAACGAGTCTGATTTTCAATTTCAAAGACAAAGTATTATCGGCGTAAAAGTAGACAAGAAAATAGTTATTTTTCATTTCGGCTTATCAAACCCAACGAACGATTCGACAGTTTATACGTTCGGATCCGACTTTCTGCAACATTGGCTCTATATTTCGAGATGAAAAATTATCATTCGATTGTCTATTAATTTATTCAACACCCACACGACGTTTTTTCTTTACTTTTCATTTCTGTTTTCGACGATTAAAAAAGTTTCAATATTAATCGCAGAGGTCTACACCTACTCTGACAAGATTTCTATTTATATATAATTACAATTGTAGCATGGTTGCAATGTTTTCTTTAGAATGAAATGAAATAAATATGCTGGATTAAGGTCATGTTTCTGGTATTGTTACAAAATTTCGCGAACAATTTTGCATTCACAGACCTGTAATTATAGGGCGCCTTAAACTGGCGGGATTTAGTAATATAGCTGCACGGGAAAAAATGAAACTATTGAACGAACATTGAAAAAAACTGTTATCCATTTCATGTTGATTCAATACCGTAATACTGTTTAAGCAACATTTAACAAATGCTAAATAAAATATTTATATTACAATTAATGTTTAAATTAATTTATTTTATGCATATTTAAGTTATTTTCAATCGTAGATATATTTC
>JABFQC010000614.1:0-25111 GCA_022817085.1 Psilanteris sp. ZL-2020
TAATGTGTGTCGTGACTAGTGCAACTGTGAGTACGTCGGATGTGTCTGATGTTATATAAGGTATGCTTATGGAGCTTGACTCAAGATAATGTGTGTTGGTTATTTTGTCCGTCAAAAATTATGTTTATAATTTATGTTTATAATTTATATTAAATTAAAAATGTATTTATTATATAAATTAAAATTAAAAAAATTAATTTATAAAATTTAAATTATTTTAAATATTAATAAATATATTTAATTTTTTTTTTTTTTTTTTTTTTTTTTTTTTAATACAAATTAATATTCGACGTAGTAAACCACATATAGTTTATTGTCATTTAACTTGAATGAAAAAAAGAAAAGTCCAAAGATGGTCTTTACAATAAACATTATTGACTTAAAACATTACAGTACAGAATATATACACTCGGCAACGTGTTTACATCATAACCGTGAATGCAATTTTTTTTTCTTTTTTGCAGGCGTAAAGTAATTGTTTGGGCGATCATAGACAACTGATAGGGTTGTCAACAAAGTGCATTCTCGTCGCGACGAACCTTTCAGAAGTACATATGTCAACGACACGTCTACGTCAGTACTTTGTAGGACCGCATCTGTTCTTAAGGGTCGTTGTCATTGCGAATGAGTGCGCTCTAACGACCCTCATTTTTTAAAGTGCCCTATGAAGCAGTGAGGAGGCAATCAGAAAGAAAGCGCTTCTATTTGGCTCAACTTTAGAACGAATGGCAAATAGAAAAAAGCTCGCCCATTTTACTCGTCTTTTTTTATTGCTCGTTGACAATTATTGCTAAATTTTAAAAAGCAACAATTCCTATCTTCTGCTTTCTGGGCAAAGTAGTATTATGCGAAGCCTAGCCGCGTTGTATTGTTATAAACTAAATACTATCGATATATATATATATATATATATATATGTGTAAGTATAATAATGAAAGTAAAAATGAAAATTAGAAAAAGGAACAACCCTAACGTCTTCAATTCCTCGATTCGTCGTGGAATCTATGTGAATTAGACTTTTCCATGTATTTTCCACGTGAAAATCACGTGTTTTCGATTTCTTGAACGTTTGGGGACAGAATTACTTAACTTGCCTATAAAATTATATGAAACTTAACGAAATTAAAAGAAATTCAGTTCAAATGTGTAGATGTATGAATGAACAAGTTTAGTCGAATTTACTACTTTTATTGTAATGTTGTAATTATAATAATGTTTGGTTTAGTATGGAAAATTAGGTACAAGTTGGAGAGTAACCCAACCAACATTTAGATCGAAAAGGGAAGCTTCACCGAATATTTATTCCCATTTTATATATATTATCTTCTTGAACCAACATTTGGAAAGCTGAAATTTTTATAATGCTACCAGTATCAATTTAAAAGCAACTGTATGTTCGGATTGTCAGAAAATGTACCCACTGAAACAATTATTTTCCCTTTTTGTTTTAATTGTATCATTGATCATCGAACCCGGGTTAATTTAATGTTAACACATTTATCGAGTAAAAAATCGCCAACTAATCCACGTTGACGCGATAAATGAAATTGAGTTTTAAAAATTGCAGCGTACGAAAACTTTTACACCAAGCGCAAGACAAAAGGAGTTGTACTTGAAGTTTACAGTACGTGTCGACACCCACGCGAGATGCAATGTCACGCGCGTGGGTGAGTATTCCGTTGGGTGTGTAAAAAGACGCGATCGAGATGAGAGATAGGATGAATATCTTCCATGAAGGGATTGCATTCGAGATTTTATATATATATATATATATATATATATATATATATAAGCTGTATAACAATTTATAGGTGATTCGTTGAGGATAATAAATCTGATACTTAAAGTAACGAATAAATAAATATTTACGCAAAATATCAAATCCTAATAAGCGATCCAGCAGTACGAAAGGTATAACCGAAGTATCTCGATCAATTGGCAGTGTATTTTCTCAACGCAGATTTATTTCTAAAACGGTACGACAAGGCTTTGTTACGTAATTAATAATATTTTACGGATTACTGCGGGTTGTTATTTTCCATTGATAAATTTTGCGTTCGTTAAAACTTCCGCGAATTACATCACGCTTCTCGTTAACAAAACTATACGCTACTAAATTTATGCAATTCTGTTACGTCATTACGTTTTCACGTTGCAGTTTTCTTCGTCCGAGAAGTCCTGGCAGTCGTTTTCGTCGTCGCACACCCAAGACAATTGAATGCAAAATCCATTTTTACATTCAAACTGATTGTTGGTGCAATTAGCACCAGTGCCTGAAACAACGTTTTTAATCCGTATAGCAACGAAATACGTGTTAAAAGTTTACAGTGCGTTCTTTGAACTTTAAACGCTTACCACAATGGGATTCGTCCGAATAATCACCGCAATCATTATCCCCGTCGCAGAGCCAATCTTTCGAAATGCAAGTGCCAGTGTGAGGACACCGAACATTGCGCTCACCTTGACACGTATTATTTTTGTCGCTTAATAAGTTGGTACAATTGATTTCGTCCATGGCGTCTTCGCAATCGACCTGTTAAATTGTTAATCAAACATATTCGTGGATATTAGGTTAATTAATTTCAAATTAATACAATGAGGGAAATTTGATTGTAAAAATTAGCACGAATTGTGTGAATGGAGCATTACGACTGACGTTTCGTGTTAATTTTTAACATTTTCCGTACGATTAACACTTCTTGTGTTATGTGTAACATTTTTAACATATTTTATCCAAATTTTTAACACTATTATTACCATTATTCATGCTAATTTTTACTACCAAATTTCTCTCAGTGTACAATACGCGCATTTTTGTATTTGTGTTACATTCAGAAAAAAATTCCTTTAAACATTACTGGTAACTTTAATAATTGTATGATAATATAAACAACTAGTTCAAATTACCCAATTTACAGTGCACTGAGAAAAATTTCTGTTTAAAATTACTATGCCAAAACAGTACTTCGATGCGGTGTTTGTCAACAAAGAATGATTACCGTTAAAACACAGTAAAAATATAGGGAAATCGAAACAATGTTTACGGTTTTTAGGGATAATTTTTAAGTGTTGACAAACATCGCATCAGAATACTGTTTTGGTTCAGTAAATTTTAACAGAAATTTTTCTCAGAGTGAGAATTAGGAAATCTTTATTATAATTTACTGGAAAATTAAAATTGTTTACTGTTAGTTCAATAGTTTTTAACAAAACTTCTGTTTTGTCCTACAGTTACTGCATATTTTATTATTTTTATTGAACCGAACAGACATTTTTAGAGGAATATTTTTCTCAGTGTATAACACAACATTTTGATTCGTTTATTCGTGAAAAAAAAATTATTAACGTTTAATAGTATATTTTTAGAAGGTTGAAAATTACCCTTCCATCGCAATAAAAATCTAAACCGATACAGGTGCAAGACTTGGGGCATAAAAATTGATCTTGGTCGCATTTCCAGGTGCAAGGCAACGGCGCGGAATAGTCGCTCGCGATGCCCTCGTCCTCGAGTTCTTGGATAAGTGTCTTGGGATCGGGACCAAATATATCGGTCGGATTACCCATAGATCTCATACCATAACCTTTCAACAAGCCACTTTTAATCCGACTGATATCAATGTTTGGATAACCATCATACCCTTAAAAATAATGACGATCTTTTATATGAAACTATTCTGTTTTTTAAGACTGTTTAATATTTTCGTTTAAATTAATACATATTAATTTAATACATAAATTAATATATATATCTATATATAAGTTATACAAATTCATTGTGTACAATTCTTTATCATTTAATTATTTAAACAATTTTATTTAGTTTAAGTTTTCATTTAAAAGTTTTGAACAATTAAAAAATTAATTTGTCAAAGTGAAAAATAATCGAGTCGGGTTAATACCATCGCCCTCGAACCCGTCAGAGGAACCAATCCTATCCCAAAGCCCTTTCGCTTTATCGAATGTTGAACCGACATCTCCGAATCGTCCGTAAAGACCACTGTTTCCACCGGGTGAGCGTATGCCCGTGACAGGTGCGCCGTTTCTATAGCTGGGCACATAGTCAGAAGAACTGTAATCATAACCCGTTGTTGCAGGAAGTTTTGCGTGTCTTCCATTCGTGCTAAACATTCCGTAACCTATTAGAATCAAACAGAACAGTTCGCTGAAATATATTATTTGCTATTTAACTATATATATGGTACACGATACGTCCTCTGAAAAACATAATTGTAAATCACAAAAGTTGAGAAATTGAGTTAGGAAATTGTTAGACACGAATTATTATATTATAATAAACCGAAGTAGAAATTTACCTAGCTATTCTCGAGTAATAATTAAACAGGTGCGAGTTTATTAGTAGTTTTAATAGAAACATGTATAATATTCTATTTATTATTAATTGTTATCAAATGCAAACTATTCTGCAAATTATTTTAGACGAACCGCTATATATATTTAAATAAATGATGAAAAATAATAAGGTTTTTGATAAATAGAACTTAATATTAAATATATCTTTATTATTTAATCAACAATTAACTAAATATATATAGATGAAAATATTTGAATTTTAGGAACATTATTGTCAAAAGGTCTTATGGTTCTTTTAACGGATCATACCATTTAATGGGTTATAATTAAACGACAGCAGAAGCGCAATTATGATTTTCAAATCAAAATTGGTCCTTAAATTAAACATTTAAAATTTACATAATAATAATATGAGCGCAGTTAATAAACACCTTAATTATTTTATAATAATAATAATGATAATGTTTTGTTTGATGTTGTAACAATTTAAATCACCTAAATAATTGTCAAAATATGTTATACGTTGCGAAGCATAATATATTACGTTAATGAATGTTTACTTAATCGAAAACTTTCTGTAACTAAACTTTGTCTATCAAAGTCAAAAGTCTCTTGTAAATGCAAAGGTTCACGCAGAAAACTAACGAGGTAATACTCATAGTAAATCTAGTGAACGCCGGTTAAAAAAAGTTTGTAAAAAAAATATTCATCTTTCTCATAATATCAATATAGTATTTAAAAGTATAATGCAATCATACTTTAATTAACAAATACAATCATAAAAGATTTAATTTAATTATAAGATATTTGAAATAAATTTTATGAATATGTTTAATAAATTTAAAGTATTTGATAAAAACTATATATAAAATCTTTGAAAAATTATATATTTTATCATTGTTCCTTCTATATATAAGCAATAAAAAGATTATTGTTTAATTTTAGAGAAAATTTTGACTTGTAAATAATTTGACAACAGAAAGAGAAACTGGAAATTAATAACCTGACACGCATAAATTAAAAATGTTGCCGAGCCCAACATGCTGTGATTCACACACTGAAAGAATCCTATACGATGAATCCTATGACGGCAGTGTTATACAGACTGAGAGAAATGTAACAGAAATGTTTACTGTTTTTAACCGTAATGCAAAGATATCTCGGTCAGATCCTGAAAATTACTGTTTAAACAGTAATTTTTGCTGGTAAAAATTGAACACGTTAAAAAGACAAGAGGAAATTATTCAGTTTATTCAGTGTTTAATGTTAATTTTAACGCCAACATTTCTATTTTAGTATACATATCTTTTCGTTAATGTTAAAAACAGTAACATTTTCTGTAATATTTCTCTCAGTGTAGTGATAACTGCAAAAAACGTTGTAATATGTGTCGAAAATGTTTCAATAAATGCAACTCACGTTGAACCTTTTAAAATTTAAATTGTACTTATTGACACTTTTTTTGCAATTATCACAGTATAACACTGCCATCATAGGATTCATCGTATACATATTTCATACATCATGTCTTTCATTGCAGATGATCAATTTCACAGCTAGAGACAACATTTTAAATCCTTAAATTTATAAATGTTATTAATAATTGCATTTTATATTAAATTTGTATAAATAAATTATAGATGCAATAATGAATATTTAAATTATTTTTTTACTATTGTAGTATACGTTAGTTAGAGTAAATTTCAAAGTTTTATACGGTATTTCGAGGTAATTAACACCGATTTAACTTTTCGAAATTATTCGATAGAAGTCTCGTTTCAGTACCGTTAATGAATAAACGCTAGTCTGTGAAGTTTGAAAAGATAGTAATCCCAATTGCAATAGGAATACGAAATTAATGGCATCTAGTTATAAACAAATAGAATTTGTCATTAAAAATTAAAATTGAACACAAAAAAACTATCGTATAATAGAATATATTTATAATATACAAACGGTATATCTGCATAATTAATAGTCAAAAACACAAAAATGTTTTATTTACAATGTATTAAAGTCTTTTTAAAAGTCGCCCATTTTAGCTTCTACTTCTTGCAGCTTTTATATTTGGTAAAACGCCCTCACTCACAATCTTAACAAGTAAAACGTTGCTTGCGGAAATTTCTCGCAGGCTAAATCTCGTTGAGTATAAATTCAGGACAAAGGTAATGAGTTCGTTCAAGGTGAAGCGCGAAGTACGTTTTTTTTAAATTCTAATAGAAAGCTAAATTTAAATTATTAAAAACAAACCAAACGTCAAATTGTTATTACTATTATTATTATTATTATATATTATATAATATTCGATCGTAATCTTGCATGAAAATTGTGGATTTAATGAAAATAATTTACAATTTAAAATCAACTCGTACTCCTATATATACTCTAACATTTGTTAAAGTTCAATAAATCTGATGACTATTGAAAGTTATAATACAAATCACAAAAGCGATTTCGAATTTCATTCGAAAATGAATTAATAAAAAGTTCCTTTGCACTCTGTGTGGGTTATCATGATTTAGTTAATTAAATTTTTTTACATTGAATTTACGTTGAAAAATTATAATACACAGTTTTTTTTTTAAGTTCGAGTCGCTGTTTGTTGGTTTTTGACATAAATGTTCAACTCACGTTCACTTTCAGGTGGATAATCGTGCACGCTTTTAGATTTTTCGTCATGCTTAAGAGTGTTCCTGGAGTCCTTATTGTCCTTTTCATTTGGGCTTATCGTTGTGCCAAGCATTACTCTCAAACTACCGCTGCCGTACATTTGTCTGGCCGCTCCTTTATTCACAGGCAAATGAGACGATGTTTCGATAGATATACTTGATTCTGTAATAATACCTGTTATTATTCAATACTTTCTAATACTGAATACAGTATTATTCAGTTACTAGTTCACTTTGATATTATTCAGTTAATTTTTTATTATAATATTTATTTTAGGTATATTCGGTTTTGTTTTAACATATAATTGAACTATTTTCACTTGAATCTGAACTTTATACAATTTTGATATTGAATTTGATATGAAATTAATGCAACCGATATATGGTTATTCCATAAATTATTGTCAACATTTCAAAATGTAACCCAAAAAATTAAATACCATCCGAAAATATAAATCATGACTATTTTTACCTTAAATATTAAGGTACAAACTTACTAATTTTAGAAAAGTTATGGCAGCAATTATAATTTTAAAGCACAAAATAAATGAATGGATGTTGAAGAAGAAGATTTTAATTAAAATTAAATCAAGTTTAATCTTTATGTTAATTATATAAGAGAAAACAACAAAAATATATTTCACGATTTGTACACTGGAAAAACAAATTTCTAATTTATATTTTTAAATTTAATGGAGTAATAATAAATCATTATGTTCGTCATATCGTGTATGAATACGTTATAAATGCAAATTCATCCTGCAATCGTTATAAAATTATATAATAAATTTTACATCAATACTTTTTTCAGCGCAAGATTTCATTTCATCAAGTTCATACTGAATTTTTTGCTGCTTTATTAATTACATATAAATATTGTTTGAAAAAATGCTCGGTAAAAATTTGCTACAGGATAAGTATTAGCCCATGAATGGGATGCCAAGGCAAGGATAGAAGCGAGCAAACATTTCATTCACAATGTTGACGCTTGCGCTCTGAAATAGATCGATATACGATAGTCTCCAGTTTGCACTTAACACAAACATATTGGAGAAAAGATGAAAAATGAAGACAAAGAAAGCGTGGCCATCTGAAGTTTAATCATAATGAATTATACTTATTGCTTTAACGATTGTGTATGAATGATCAAATTCAACATTTTCCGACAGATATTTTTTTACATATTTTAAGTTGGTATTAATTTTAATTAACACTGAATGGAAAATTATAGTTATTATATCGGTATATTAAACTAATAATATTTGTAGAAATATTCAAATTGCGAATAATTCATTCTGATTTACGATTCTTGTTTAGGGAGATACACTCATTCATTTCTATTGGGACAAATGTCATGAGATATCAATAAAATGTTACATAATTATCTAAACTGTAAATTCTTCGTTCCAACACTTTATAGACACGTATCACTTTAGATTTTTTAAATGAAAATATTCTATAATTAAATGTAATTCAAGGCCTTATATTATAAACGTGTGTAGACGTAATTATTAACATGAGATATTGTTGTTATGTGTGTGTGCGTGTATGAGTGTGTTTTATTTAAAGTATTATCATATTTATTGAAATACTAATAAACCTTAATAAACTAATTTGTAAAATTCGTGTATATGTATATAGTATTTCAATTTCTAAAACATTTGAATAATTTCGTATGAAAGATTATTGAAATTATTTAGGAAATATTTACTAAAACAGGTCATTTTCATATACTATAATCCAGAATTATGTATATACGAATTACATTTTTTTCTGTATTAACCAAGTCTTTGAAATGTTAACGTGTATCTAAAATAAGTTTTTGCTTGCTATACCAATGGCATGTTTTACCACATTTGTTATTAAAATATTTTACGTTAAATAAGGGCAGTGTCGGAAACTTAAATTATTTTGTTATAATGAAAATTTAAATAAATTAATAAAATGTAATAAATAAAAAATATTTTTTAATTATAATAATAATAATACCGTCAACTGGAACACAAGTAAATATTTCAGAGTACATTAAATTTAATGAAAAATGTAAATACAATTTTCGTAGTTTAATTAACTGAAAATATCGTCGTCTTTCTTATATGCTGCACAAATATACATAAATATAATGATATATACTATTATTTACAACAATATTATGCCTATAAATATACTTTAAAAGATTAAAACTATAAAAACCGTATTTTTACTTTTAAATAATGAAAATAAATATTGAAAGTTTTAAACATAGGCCACTATAATAATATTTAACAATTCTCGTCATACGACTGAAGAATGTATTGATTAAGTATCAGACTGTGAAAATGTAATACACAGTAATAATATTATTATCCTTTGCATAATATTAAGCTTATAATTTGTATACAAAATTATTAAAAATCGTGAAGAATGTTGGCCATTTGGTCAGTTAATATTTTTTAGTCCGAGTAATTTTTCTTATAAGATGTTTTATTAATTAATCTGTTATTGACGTTATTTGCATTGGATAATCAATGATTCAATTATGATCAATCAATTATAACATTGTTTTATAAGTATCAAAGGAAAAGAATATTTCAGACTGAAAATAATTAAAAAAGTGATTCAAAATAATAAATAGTTGCAATAGAAATATGTAAGAATAGAAATACGAATAAAAATATATATATATAATAAATGAATGAAATTGATTTTAACTAAAAAAATATGCTTTTTAAAAATAAAATTATTTTGACATTTATAAAAAATATATTATATATCAATTTTTGAAAATATACATTATTAAATGTTAACATAAATTTATTAAAGTCTTCTTCTTCTATACAATTATGTTCATCCGGATAATCCAGATCAAAAAATATTATCTTATTCATATGTATATATTATACCGCGCCGATTTGGCTGAGCGTTACCAATTTCGGTACGGCCGACATTCTTTACAAACAAAAGAACCAAACTTTTGTTGACAGCCCTGCCAACGGCCATATTTATTTAGGGACTGATGCTAGCGAGAGACGCCATGATGACGCAGGCGTAGTAGTTTGAATAATATAACTCGTATAAATATTTTAATTTTGTTTAAGTATTCTATAAAAGATTTTGTACGAAGAATTTCTACGGTTCTTATCTTATTCGTTGTGTGAGTCTCCCATTATCACTAAAACTGCTGTCAAGAAAAAGGAAGATACCTCCCGAGGTTGAGGATTACTTGGATAGCTGCGACACCTGATCGGAGCCTAGTTGCAGCCATGCAGAACCTAAAAAGGGTGCTGGTAAAAGCCTTCCGTCTGAATGTAAGAGAAAGAAAGTCTAACTCGATCACTTAACTACAACAACAGTGTCAGTTAAGTTATCCTCCGTAATAGAGCAGGAACAGTTTGACCACCATTGCATTTCAATACCATTGATAGAATTTATATGAGAAGAAAATGAATCTCCCACCACTCGGATACACTGACGAGTTCTATAAATGGAGACAGAACTGCTGGGCTGGGTTAATAAATCTGCCAGTCGACATGGAGATGGTCACTTTTTTTATTATGCATCTCAGAATCTGAAGATAATATCTTAAAATGAATAGCCTTGCAGTAGGCAGCAATCATTTTGGCCATGACTAAACTAACATCAAGTACTATTAATTGACGACGAGAGCGCAAATTATTCCAATTAGCCCCAGCTTATTACCATATATCAATCCAATCTGTGCAGGATCTGCCCGAGGACATTCTTCAGATTAAATGACGAAAAAAAGCTTCACGAATAGTAGAAGCCACTTATACTAGTAATAATTAAAAAATCCTTTAGCCGTGTTATAAAATTCTTTCCATTAGGAATCAACAGCTTACCATATTGCCTTGGTGGTCGGAGAATCAGTGAACAAAAAGTTTATGTCAAAAAGAGATACCTTAAGTTACCTAGTTGTTTTTAGTTTAGTTTTCTAAAATAGAGTCCAGTGAAAGCGTGTTCTTTAGATGAAAGCTTATGGTAGGTGCAGAACCTTGATATTTGGTGGAAGCCTCGCTTCGAGGGATGGCGGGCACATTGGGCTGGATACGCCTAGTGTCACCTTATGTTAGCGCATAATCATCCTAGCAATTTTGCCCTTGACTGTTGCCGATGTCTGCGTCCAATCCGTGAGGGATGACCCCAATACCTTCTCCAAATTTGATCATGAGATCTCAATGCAGCTGCAGCGTCTGACCAGCGTTTATTGGTCTCAACTCAGGCATTTAGTTGCTCTTTAAAACTGGAGATAATTGAAACAATTTGCGCTCTCGCTGTAACTTACTACCACTTGCTGTTAATTTAACCATGGCTAAAGTGTTTGCTGCTTGCAGCGACGCTCTACATTTTGAACTTTTATCTTCAGATTCTGAGATGCATAACATCTTCATGTTGGTTGGCGGATTTATTAACCCTACCCAGCAGTTCTGTCGTCATTTCCGGAACTTGTCAATGTATCTGGTTGGTGGAACATCAATTTCTCCTATTATAAATTCTAGCAATGATACTGAAATGCAATAAAGTCTAGGCCTGACGACAGTGGGCAGAGTGGACACAGACGTATATTTCGTGATTGCTTCATCTAATAACTGGTCGAAGTGGTTAAACTCCTCTAGTTCTATTGGGACGGATAACTTGGCTGTCACAGTTGTTGCAGTTGAGTGATCGAGCTTGACTTTCTTTCTTTTAGAACCATACCGAAGGCTCTTACCAGAACCCTATTTGGATTCTGCATAGCTTCAGCTTGGTTCGAAAAGTATATTTTACTTTTTCTTGACATAGAAGATGTGATGTCGGAGACTCACACAAAGAACAAGATAAGAACTGTAGTAAGTCAATTGTCTTAGAATTAAAATATTTGATTCAGGAATTTGCTCGTTTCCATGATTATTATTTATTTTTTTAATTTTAAAATTGTTTGGTTTGTTTTGACTATTTCCATTCTAAAAATTTGTATTTCTAGGGTTATCATCACCGATAGCTCTATTATTACAATGACTATATTTGTTATTTAAATAATTTTGATTGTTATAATTATTATTTTTATGATTATTATAATTATTAAATTCAACGTGTTCAAAATCATCTAATAATTTTAAAAATGTATCAATATCTTTAATATTAGCAGTTAATACTGCTCTTCTCATGTCATCAGAAAAATGACATGAGAGACATCGAATGATATGACTATCACTCACATAATCCTCCAAATCTCTGGGATCATTAATCATTTTGATAGCGTAATCAACTCTGTTTAGATCATCGCCACCATTAAAATGACCAAACTCTAAACGCTTTTCATTTGGTATTGAGTGTTTTCTCTCTAATAGTGACTCAAAAATTTTGCCTTAAAATCTTTGTATTCGTTTATATTGAATGAATTTTATCTCCACTAATTATTAACGCTTGTATATAATTAATTTGAAAACATCCAAAAGGGATACACTTAGTGTCAAAAAAAGTTCCACGCATGTGAAAGCCACTTATATTAGAGGTAATTAAAAAATCCTTCATAAGAACGTTTTGTACCATTGGACACTAAACGATTCCTCATCGTCATTGAATATTATTACTTTATTATTTATAGATACCCAAGGAATATTTATGAAGGTTAATGAATTATTATTATGGATTTTTTTTTCTATTTTGTGATAAATTTATTTTTATAATTAATAATATCTAATGTTGCAAATGGCGCTCAAACAGGAATGTCTTTGCTATTTATTAATTTATTTCTAATTATTTATTAGTATTATTCAATTATTATATCCGAACGTTGCAATATAAACTTGTATTATTTTACCTATACAGAAATGTAACGTTGCTATAACGTTGCACGAACGTTTCGGTAACGTTGCAGCAACGTTTCAACGAACGTTCAGGAAATTTTGCAGCAACATTACAATTCTGAGAAATTAAAAAAAATATAACATACATATTTTACAAATAAAAATTATTTATTTCGACAAATGCAGTAACGATGATTTGAACCCCGTCATATTGTAAAATCATATCTACAACCCAAACACTTAACCACTAGGCTAGTAGCATCTTCGTCAACATATACTATTTTAACATATTACAATGCCAGTTTCGAAAAGAGACTTTTTCTAAATTATGTTCCAAAGTTGCTGCAACGTTGCAGCAACGTTGCATTTCTTTAGGGGTTGACATATTATATTATATATTATATTAGTCCAATCTTCCATACATATTAGCGTTGGAATTAAAATCACAGAACATAATTGAAAAACTTTGTAAAATATGATGTTTAAAATATTAGAATTTCCTGTTTGCAATTTCAAAGTTACCAATTATATCTGCCGATAGAAGGATTGGAAAAGGGTAGAAAGCTGGTGAGTAAAGTATGAGAAACTTATGAGAAAGTTATTTAAAATATAATAAAGATGAAAAACTTATTTGCAAAGATGTACTTTTAATAAATGGAAAATAAACTAATAACGGTATGACTGTGTAGATTAATCGTATTATATGAAAAATATGTAAAGTGAACTATTTTATAAATGTTGAATTTATATTAAATTTTCGAAATGATTGATTATAATTAAACTAGTTATTTATTTATACATTATATATATGATGTCAAAATAAATATTAATTTCATAAGAATATAATATTTCGATAATGTAAGTGCCTTATAATGTACTGAAAAGTACATTTAATAAATCATTATGTTACGTTTGAAAACCACACGTTACGCTTATTTTTATTTACATAAATAAATCAATTTCAATTGATTAACTACGTATTAAATACATGTTATAAAAATATTTAGAAATTTTGTCAAATTTAATAAATTATACTATGTTATCTCGTTATCGACATAGCTTAAAATACATTTCATAATGCATAATTAAGTTAAGGTGTTGTATTATAAGGTATTAAATGACTTATTTTGAAGTTGAAAACTCACTT
The DNA here is from genome assembly GCA_022817085.1 of Psilanteris sp. ZL-2020. Classification (NCBI taxonomy): domain Eukaryota; kingdom Metazoa; phylum Arthropoda; class Insecta; order Hymenoptera; family Scelionidae; genus Psilanteris; species Psilanteris sp. ZL-2020. The sequence goes on from JABFQC010000614.1 coordinate 13,914, forward strand.
TAATTATTCTTTAATGAATATGTAGTATATGTAAATAAAATTTATATCCATGAAATTTTAAATATTTATACGCTGATTAAAAATACTTTTGTATGCATCAATTCTAATTTTATACATAAAAAGTAACAGGCTATTTTCAGTAAATAAAACATGATTGAAAATAACATCGATTATAGATTTGTTATCTCGGAAATAATTTAAATTATATAAAATTTGAATGATATTTGAAACATAGATGATTGAAATTTTACGTTTTATGAGCATATTAAATGTATATTTCTTAAAGAATATCATCTTAAAGAATAAGAACGCCTCCTTCACCAACTCTATATTTAATAACTAAATTAAATCTAATAAAACACGTTTTAAATTCCAGTTAAATATATTTCTTAATTAAAATATATACTAATAATTTATAATTTCTTACTTTATCCAGAAAATATAAATTTTTAATCAATTTGATTAAAAACGGGTGCAATAATTAAAACAAATAAATATTCACTAAAATTATATTTTAATGCGTGTATTAATTTTGTCATATACTAATATTTACATATTTATTAAATAAATTTCTTGTTAACAAATTAAAGCCAAATTAATTTTGATTATGCATATATTGAAAATATGCAGGAATATAGTGTTTGCTTTCAATTCATTGATTAAATATGCATTAAATTTAGAATTTAAAATTTATATGCATATTTTTATGCAAATTATAATTACGCGTTTAATTTTAGAAACGAAATTTTTCTCTAGTAATATATAATATATTATAGTAAAATACACAAATTAATGTTATATTAAAAATGACTAAACATTATGGTATTTCAGGGATTTTGAACCAAATATTTCTAAAATTATTATACATCTTCTATACAATACAATATTTTCTACACAAATTAGCTATATTTTATAAGACAAATTTCTTTAAAGTATAGTAATTTCCATAATACTAATCATGATATCCCTATAAAGCTATAAGTATAGTATTTTATAATGTAACTTTTTTCTACGTATATAAAATTTATATTTATCTGTTGAACATACATAATTATTGTATCTATTATCGTCTCTTTTATTGCAATTTAATTTCTATCTCCTGTATTTATATATATTTTTTGGTTGAAATTTTATTTACAATCATGAGTGAATATACTCGTTAAGAAGAAGAATTAATATAATTGCAGAATCATAAGAAAATTTCTCTTTCAAAAAACATTCTCTCAGTAAATAACCAGTTCAACATTTATATATAATCGTATGGTGTAACTAATTTGTATCGCTCTTCACTTAAAAAAGTTTGAATAAATACACACAATATAATAATGTTAAAAATTCTGTTACAATTTTGTAATTAGTTTATCGTGTATTTACCTATGCATAGAACTAAAATGATGTACACCTTCGCAATCAGGTCTAATAGAGTGTATTGGACACTCGACCCCATTTTGGGCCCCCAAGCAAAAGCTTGGTTTCGTTGCTATTTGGATGTTCAAAGCAGCAAGTATATCCTCTTCTATATCACTGGCATGTTCAGTTTCACATTAACGTGGTCTTATTGACACGCCAGCACCTAGTATCGGCCATTATTGTTCGCAAAATTCGCGTATTCACATTGCACAATTCCTTAAGACCCGACGGTTATCGGGTCAAGTAAATAAAAATGATCACTGTAAAAGCAGGTCAAAAACACAAAAGGTGTAATTAAAACGACTTCTTCATTTTAACTCCCCAATGAATGGAATGGATTAACAAATGACCTGGTCGCGGAACGACCCTTAGGAATCAATTAGGATATTGGAATAAGAGCTGACGCAGGAAGGTGCATTGAAATGAATGCGAGACCGAGATTCGTGTTCGACTGCGTTCGACTGTGGGGTGTTGACGATCAAAAGCTAGGATAGTTCCACGCAGGCGTGGGACAGGCTCACTTGGGGTGGAAAAAGGACCAACTCAAAATCATCCGCATAATTCGCCTTACTAAAAGAAGGGCAGATAAATCATAACGCCAGCGGTGAATGCAAAATCAAACTCGAACTCTCAAACTCTGTACAAATAGAAACGTGAAACAGAATGGAAGTAGTAAACAAATTTAGCTTCAAGTTTTTTAGGTTTAGAGCATTATAAATTATACAATTATTTATTAATAAAATTACAAGGAATGATAAAATAACAAGAATTTATTTGATAAAATAATTTACATATAACAATAGTGTACATATTTAAGAATAAGAATTATACAGTATTTTATAATAAGACAATTTTATTAGTACAATTATAAAATGAACATGAATGATTATAAAATATAAATTATAGAGAGGATAGTTATTTAAACAATATTGTATTGCTGAAACAAGCTAATTTTCTTACTAATAAAATATAATTGTCAAGGAATTTAATGAAATATTTAATTAAGCACACAATTTTAATACTTGTATAATCATTTGAATATTTGATTCTAGAGGTTTATATTAAATGGTAATGTTAAACAATATACTTTATATTTTCAATAATATTAAATGTTTTTTCTTTTCTGTGAATTCAAATATGAACTACATATCAAAAATGGATTAATAAATTAATAATCAGTAATATGTATTCATATAAATAAAAAATAAAAAAATTGTCTTTATTTTTACAATAACCTTCATTTTTCTCCCAATAAAATAGAGAAATACCATTTTGTTTTATTATAATTGCATTTTATAATAAATTTTTAACGATTATTAATTAATGTATAATTTTAAGTTTATTTTTGTAACACTAGTGATAAATATATTATTTATTTGGTATTTTTACAATATCTTTATTATATGTGAATTATAATAATATATATATTTTGATAAATAAATAAATCTGTTAAAAATATAAATATATAAATGGCAGTTTTATAGAAATATTAAGAAATAAGTCTCGAATTGTATTCATAAAAGTATACTATAATTGAATTTTTGATTTACACAAAATATTCTACATGAAATATATCAGTAAGATTCTATCAAATACACATATGGGTACATAAAATTTAGTTATATAGAAATTGTTTAATTTATGTCTTCGAAAAGTTTTAAATTTGATGTATCTAGATACGTATAATGAACACATAATTATTTATTAGTTGGCGGTCGTGTTTTGGCTTTCTCTTTAGAACAATGAGCATGACTATGTTCTCTTAAAGAATTAAACACTTTGTTATTTAACTTTACATCAAAACTTCCTGTATCACCAGTTTTAATTCCAGGGGGAAACTCTAAAACTCGACAAGCGTTTATTCTTGAAGATAACAATATATCATGCTTTGTAACAATTTGTGAATCTTCTCCATCAATTATTTTTTTATATCCACATCTTGGTATAGAAGCATATTCTTTTTCTACACTCTAAAAATTTAAAAATGTATATTATTTTTATGTCATTATGTTTTATTTTTTATTTGTTTTAACTTTTACTTGTTAAAATGAAATTAAATAATAAATTAATTACGAAAATAATATTATATCATTTAAAACTAAATAAATTGATGTTTAGACACAAATGATTTATTTATTTATACGTGTAATACTTACAACAAATCTGTCAAAGTCTCTCTTTTCATCATCATTAATTGTCTTTATATTACTACATTCAACTGGGCTTGTGCGATAATTTGAATAAGTAATATTTACTGAAATAATATTTTAGCTAAAATTATTATATTTATTAATTAATTATTAAATATATTTATTAAAAATCACACCTTTTGAACTACCATTGAATTTATCTTCAGTTCTTTTCAATAATAAATCATGTTCTCTATTGAACTGTGCTTGTAATGTATAGGCTATTGCTTCATCACATTCAGTTTCTGGATCATGTAGTGTATCTGGTTCTTCAAAATGTTCATTGACTTCTATTACTTGCTTTTCATGTTTTAGAATTTCTCTATTAAAATAACGTTTTGTATAAATTAAATAATTTAATTTTTAAATATACAAGAGATACACAACAATTTGCCTCATTTTTTAATTAATGGTTTGTTAATTTAAAGAAAGATTAGTAAACTCATAATAATTATTAGTAGAACATCAAAGTTTTTTATTTCAATATTGATAAAGTGTAATAGTTTATTTAATTTTTTTACTTTCACCAGTCATAGTGAATTATAAATATGAATATAATATAAATTAATAAATTATATAAATATAAAATTAACTCTTTAAATCTAATTTGTTGAATTTAATAATTGTTGAAGATTGATAAAGAATTTTTATGTTTCTTTTCTTTTCCTCAACAGTATACAAATTTAATGTATCATACCAGATATTAAAACTAATATATTATCTTATTATAATGCAATAATATTAAAGATATATTTAAAATACTAAACATTGATATATTCCTTTTGATATAATTATTAAATATAAGATAAATATTTAGTAATCTATAAAAATAATTATACTTAATAATTATAAGTAAAACAATTTCTATACTCATTAACGTTAAAAGGTGCGAATAGTAATTGATTATTAAGAATTGTAATGCTTGTGTAAGAAATTGTCTTTTTTCCAGTTTATATTAGACTATCTAATTTTTAATTTATGATTAATAATATTTATTGACTTCAGAAATATAAGTATATATTTTTATAATAAAATGAATAGTATGAAGTACAAAATGAGATTTTATATATATGAATTATTTAATTGTTGTTATCTATATAACATACTTTTCTTGTAAACTTTTAGCTAATTCTTCAGAAGTGATTTCATCAAAACTGACAGTATTATGTGTTGCTTGAACTTTTGCCCAAGGACAAGACATTGTTGGATATTTGTTTTCTGAAAAGAAATTTAAATAAAATTTATTATTTGATAAGAAATAAGACCAAATAAGATTTGATCGTGCAATAAGAAAAGAGTGATCAGATATTTCGTCATTCAATGCAATATACTACAGTAATAATAAAGTTAAAAGCTGTCTATAAGAACTGACAGCTTTTATTATAATATCAAAATATTTTGGTACCTTCATAAAAATAAATCGCAAAAATAAGTAGTTACCTATAATAAACAATAATTATACAAGAAATTAATCTATAAAAAGATTTTAACCTAAAGGCAACAATGACAACTGTGATCGAATTTACTTTAATACAATAATAGTTATGCATCAATGTCAATAGTCAATATCAGTGTTAAACATCATCACATTGGTTGACCTGGATGAACTATTGTGTTACCCTATCCTTTAATTTATTAATGGTTAATAGAGATAGAGAAAAGTTAGTACTACTTATTTCTTTAAGAGTATTACGTCTAGGGCTACTTCTGGTGTATTGTGATTAAAAATAATTCAATTACTTTGAAATATATTTTTAAATTTACTTAATTCTTAATTATTATTCATTTAACTTAATAATTAAGTAATTGAAAAAAGATGGCTCTAATAATTGGAGCACTTTTATAGTATAATTACAAAACACAATAAAGGCATATTTACATGCGTAAACATTACATTATTTCTTTCATGAAAATCATCTTGAACTCACGTGACTCAATAACATAGAACATAACCTACAGAAGGATTCTAAGCTCCAAAATAAAAAACATTTAAAATTTAAGGGAAAAAATTTTAAAAATGGATAATAAAAAATTAAAAAATAAATCATCACGAAAACAAAAATTGGCTGGTCATAAAATTTATAAAGATTTTAACATAAAATGTACACAAGGACCGACGATGGTAATTATTTATTTAACTTTCTGTTTAATACATAAATAATAACTATTTATATTACGTTTATTACACGTTCATTTTAATCATTTACAGTTTATTGCAATATGCAATGCTGGTTTAGTTACTGGAATGTCAAGGGAAACACTTGAATGTCTTGTAAAGGATATAAACATTTCAATATATGATATAATTATGCCTATGGAAAAATCTTACAGTTTTATACAGTTTTCTAATAAAACAGATGCCCAATCATTTTATGATAAGTATCATGGTATTGATAAAATTAAAGCAGATGATACGCCATTGTATTTATCATTTGTAGAATCAGGTAAACCATTTAAAAATATTTAAAATATTAATAATGTATTATACGTGTTTGATAATAATATAATGTTTATTTAGTTCCAGATTTAACAAATTCTAGTGATGAAAGTTGGCCACCAGGATTAAGTTTGCATTATAACTTTGTTTCTGAAGAGGAAGCTAACAAACTATTAAATATTATTGATTGGGATGAAGATGGTAGGTAAAATTTCAAATGTAATAGATTTATTATATCAAAATAAGGTTAATTTCTTTTTAAATAGATAATTTATCATTTTAGGAGATAATATGTCAAAATTAAAATCCAGACAAGCAAAACATTTTGGATATATATTTCGATATGATAATAATAAAGTTGATTTGGATAATCAAATACCCACCAATACCTAAAGATTGTGATTTTTTGCAAATGCGATTTGAACAAAATAATTGTGGATTTTTTAAGTATGACCAATTAACTGTAAATAAATATCTCCCTGGTCAAGGTATATAGTTTAGTATTTAAGTTAATTTAATATACGTTTTTATAAAGTATCATAAAATATAATTTTAAAAATTACACATTTAGAATAAAGTTATATTAAAAAATTAATATTCTAAATAACTTATCAAATGAATCTAGAGAAAATATAAAGTTGTGTTTAACTACTGCTATTTTAATAAAAAATAAAATAAATGATAAAAAAATATTATTTGTATAAAAAATATTATATATACTTTATTTTAAATAACTTATCCATATAACTATATGCATTTTTATTGTATTTTAGGTATCCCACCTCATATTGATACTCACAGTATTTTTGAGAATACAATTCTTTCTTTATCTTTAGGTTCAGATTGTATAATGGATTTTAAAAAAGATGATAAAAAAGTTTCAATTTTATTACCTGAAAGATCTTTATTAGTTATGAAAGACGAAGCTCGATATGCTTGGTCTCATGGCATTAGACAAAGATGTAGTGACGTTATAAATGAAGGTGGTACAACTATTCAGGAAAGAAGTATTAGGATTTCTTTTACATTTAGAAAAGTGCGCTCAGGAAACTGCTTATGTAATTTTCCTAAATTTTGTGATAGTCAAGATGATGAGTTGTCTGATAAATTAAATGCTACGAAATTGGAAAATCGTTATGTACATCAGGTATTAATTTATTTTACTCTTAATTATGTACATGATATATTCAATTCTGTATAATAAATTAGACAATGAATAATTTGTATGTTTAAGGTGTATGAGCAAATTTCAAATCATTTTAGTGAAACAAGACATAAACAATGGCCAAATGTTGGAAAATTTTTAGATAAATTGCCAACAGGAAGTATTTTAGTTGACATAGGATGCGGAAATGGAAAATATCTTGTCGAAAGACCTACAATATTTAAAGTATGAAATTACATGAAAATTATGATTAAAGATAATTAAACGTTTATAAATAATAGCAAACAATATTGCAATTATACTTGCATAACACATTAAGACATTTCAATAATGCATTTTTTTATTAATGCTTTAATAATTAAAAACTGCTGTTATATTATGCTTTTATAATAATATACTATAATACAAATATAATATACATTAAATAAATTATTCTCTTAATGTTAATCATACATGAATATTTTATGAATTTTTTGCATTTTGTTTAGTTGATAGACTATATATTTCTTAAGATTATTCAAATCAAATGTTGAATGTTAATAATGAATAAAGTTTATTTGATTTATTTATATATTACATAAAGTTTAATAAAAAGTTAGTTTGTATCGTTATCATATATAAATTGTTTGAAGTATAAACTAATGTCTCATTTCCCATTTTTATATTTTAGATAGGTTGTGATCGCAGTTTTGGTTTAATCGATATTTCTCGAACAAGAGGTTTTGAAGTTTTAGTTGCCGATTGTTTAAAACTACCTTTTAAAGATAATTTTGCAGATGCTGCAATTAGCATCGCTGTTATTCACCATTTGTCGACTCATGAAAGAAGACAAAATGCAATACGAGAAATGATTCGAATTCTTAAACCTAATGGGAAATTATTAATCTATGTTTGGGCAAAAAAACAAAACAAAAACTTAGAGCCTTCAGCATACTTAAAATATAGCGGTAAACGTAAATGTGCAATAAATACCCACAATGCAGAATCAAAAACAGAAGAAAACAGTACAATACTTCCGATTCATCAAAATGGAACAGAATTTACTCATGATGATGTTTTTGTTCCTTGGAAAAAGAAAGGAGGAGGTGAATTTTTAAGATATTATCATGTTTTTGAAGAAAATGAACTTGAGGAGCTTTGTTCTGAAATTAATGAAGTGAGAATCGAAACAGTTTATTATGATCAAGGAAATTGGTGTGTGATTTTAGATAAAGTATAACAAAATTATTGTGTAAAAAATTTGTAAATACTTTTAAAAATTGCAAAAAGTAAAAATAAATATTTATATAATATAAATTTTCAATGAAGTATGTTCTATTTAATTAGTACTATTCTAATAGCATGAAAAGTATCAGAGTCCACAACATTTATTTTAATTGAGTAAATATTACATTTCACATTATACAAAATTTAAGCAAATTAATGAATGTACTCCTGTGTAACTGAATTATTTGCATATTTTAATATTGATATTTGAAACTGCTTACACTTTAATTTGTGTCATTTGAACAGCGGCCATTTTTCTTACCTTGCTTAAAAATCCGTTGTAATTACATGCTATTATGCTCATTTTTCCTTTTATACCTTATTTACTAAAATTACCTAAAATTACTATTTAGTATTCATGGAAGTTACCAACTTCGGTTACGAAGTAGAGAATATATTTTCTACTAAATTTTAGAATTTTATTTATTAGTATTTTTGTAATAATTGTACATTGAAAATTGTATGTTTTATTTAATTATTTATACCGAAATATATGAACCACATTTTATTATGACTAATGCTATATAGTTTATGTAAAAACAAAATTCGTAATAACAATGGTCTGATAAAAAACACTAACAATTTTGCAAAGTTTTCTTTATTTACTCCCTAAGTGATATACAAAACAAACGTTTGTCTTTTTTTTCCTCGTACTCGTTACAATTGTCTAAAATATAACAGAAAGAATCTTCCACGAAGTCGTCGAGAGTCCACAGAGTATCGTCGTCGAAACCGATGCTTATCTGTGTGTTTTATCAGTACAATTCATTTTTACTTATTTTCATTTTCATTAATCCTTTAACCAGCTACATATTTAAATTATGCACATCTGCAAATCAGTATTAAAATATTACAATTTCATATATTACAGTACAATGTTCGCCCTTTATCTCCCTCAGAAAAATGAAAAAAGAATGCGTGTTTCAAAAAACAATTTGTTTATTTTTTTCCGTTTCTCTTCCACTATCTAGTTGGAAGGTAGTCCGTCCATTACACGTCATTCGTTATTACTTTAATCAATATTTTAATGTCCAATCTTGATTCGCACAAACGAAGGATCATAAGTATGCGACAGCGTGCAGGAGAAATACACATATTATATACGTTCGTAGTTTATAATGCGTTACACTGTGTTACAATGCAAGAATAATGCCGCGCCTGTGACAAAAGTCGACGAATCGCGACAATTGCGTCCGCTCATCCCGAAAGACCCGAGAGAGTTCGGGAACCCGAAGACGGTCGTCTTGCATAGTTCGGTCTCCTTCGTATCAACATTTCATCGCAGTTGGTACTAATCTCAAAACTTCTCGGGTTCTGTACATACTAAAATCTAGGAATGTTAACATTACAAGAAACCACAGTTATATAATTCATTATGATACAGCCTGCTGTACATCAGAACGACTGAAGGCAGTATAAAACAATGCGCGAAACGCTACGCGAAATGGCTTCATGATGTTTCCATTCATCAGTATCCTTTTTTTTTCTTCTCTCATTTATGTGTTTGGCGGATTCTAAAATATGGTTATTGGTTGACGAAAAAAAAATCTAAATAAAGATAGCCCGAAAGCATCCCTTTATTTAAGTGTAGATTTTTAAGCGATATCATTTTATTTATTTTTTAGTCAAACTTTATTTGTCTTTAATTAAGTTACATTTGTATTTTGGAAATGTTCTCACAGTTTCGCTCAAGAACTTGGTATTTGTTAAATTATTTACATCGTTTTAACTGAGACATTTTAGTCGACAAAAATGTAGACGTATTTAAACAGTTTGTTGCGATAATAATTTATGATTCGCGTTAACTTTTATTTGATTTTATAAGAAAATTGAATGGTGTGAAAATGAGCGAGAAATAGAAGTAGAGAGAGAGAGAGACATAGAGACAGAGAGATGTACAAAATATAAAATAATAGTTATAATTAACAGTAGTGGTAATCAAGTAAGGGCGCATTAAGCCTCGTCGCCGTGAAATACCGCAAATAGTGCCACCTGGCGTAGTCTTGCCAAAGTTTAAACATAATGTTTCGCGAGAATATTGCAGAACATTGCGGTACTTCGCAGCGCGACACGGAAACAAACTAAACGTTTACAAACTTAAATACATTTGTACTTGTAAAATCTAAGAAGTTCCGCGAAGCCCAGAATGGGCTGTTCTAAAATTTGCTTTCTTAATAACGTTTCATTTTTCGTTTCAGTTTCCATGTTTATGTAACTTCTCAATCTATAATTTCCTAACGAAATGTATTTTGCTTAAACATTTTTAGTATGTAGATGGCGCCATGGTGCACTGTAAAATCGTTTTTCCCGTAATTCGCGCAGCAACTTATTTACAAAGAGTCACATTTTACAGTGTTACGTGGCGTAAGTAAAAAAATGATCATCTGAACGACCCGCGTTTCTTGTCCAGATTCACCCCGACGATAACATCTCTCAAAAATCCCCCCCCTCGTCTTCCTCCTCCAGTGAAATTCATCCCGACACAGTTGCTGCTTCGTGATTCTCACATCTCTCCCCGAAAACACAAAATTTCAGCATCAAATATATACTAGAATGGGTAAAATTTTTAGTTTTCCTATGAAAAAGGATAAAAACGAGCAAAAACCTAATTTCCATCCTTTTTATAACACGTACAAAGAAAGAGAGGGAAGGAGGTTTAAAATATATATATAGTACTTACATACATACACACACACACCTTACATTAATTATAATGTTAATCATATATATG
>JABFQC010000615.1:0-25080 GCA_022817085.1 Psilanteris sp. ZL-2020
GCACTATATTGTATTGTTTAAATAGTAAAAAATAATAAGCATATTGCAATTCATTACAATCAAAATTATAATGTAAACTGTATTGTAAAATTAAATATGCATTAAATTCTGAGTAATTGAGTATAATATATTTCATATTTTAATTTCTCTAAATGTGTGATCTTATTGCTTGAAATTGATACAACTTACAATTGAGAAGATATTTGATAAGTATTTCAAGTGATAAACTTTACCATTTAAATGGTAATGATTACTCCTTAGTTTTTCAAAGCATATTATACGAAGCAAAAAACGCACCACTTCAATGACAGTAAAAAGTAGGTGATTCTGAAACACGCGCCATTTTCTTATATACCATATATACCATAAGCTTTCTCAAAAAATTTCTGAAATTTAGAATAATTTTGGTGTATAAAATATTTACAACTTCTTTTAACAAATTTGTTATCCATCATTATGCATTGTCATAAATTATTATTAAATATGATTATAAAATTGATAACTATATTTATTTATGTTATGCACTTGAAAAGAAATCTAATTTTTTATATTTATATAAAACATAGCTATTTCATAATAAAAATTGTTTATATTCGTGTCTTAATTATGATGACAATATTTAAAAAGAAGCTGGTTTTTAAGAGATTCACATTTTGAATACAAATGTTTACTGAAACATTTAAATAAATAAATAATTGATTTTAATATAAATTAACTAAATAATGAATAATTATTTAATACTGTTATATTATATTTTAATAACTAAATAAATAATAAAATAATTGTTAACTAAATAATTGATTTATCAAAACATCTACCATCCATCCATTCATCCATCCATTTATATATTAACAATTATATAATTAATAACAACATATAAATATCATCAAAGCATAACAGTAATATGAACACAAATTTAGTTTCTCGCGGACAACTTGAACACTTTAAGTGAAAGAAGTAATCAAGATCTGTCAAACTGTAATGTATGCACAGATATACAATTCAAAATATACGAGCTATTAAAATTAAATTAAAATCACACAAACCGACCTTCGAAGAAAAAATTAAACAATCTTCAGTATAGCATGCGCAGCTCGGGTAAATCTTTCAGCTCGCGGATCAACGCATAAACCGCAAATTAAGCGCAACCTTATCCGACAACAAGCGTCATATAAAAATAGAGCATATATGAGCGCATGTCAGGGAAAGCCGACAGAATTTGTCGTCTCACGCGAAACTGGCCCTGTAACGAGCCGATCCGGTCTTACTCTTGACCGGCATTTCGCAAGGTCATGACCTTATCCAGGGTCCCGAGCTCGAGCTTTGCCACCTTTGCCTTCAGGTAAAAGCACGACGCATGCGCGTCACTAAGCGAAAGTATTTAAACAAGTCCGCGAGCATTTCAGAAGGCCACAACTCCTCTAACTGTCACGCACCGCGCACACTTTCCTGCTAACAAATTTTCCCGCTGAAATCGTTCATAAAAAGCACCAAAATTGTCCCCTGGTTGGTGCCTAATAGTGCTTCTTCCGTTGCTCCTTCTCTCTCGAAGTGATAACTATTGTTTATCAGTTGTGTCCGTCCGGATCTATAGAAGTGATAATCTTTATTCAAATGTGTTAAAAGACAATATACTGACAATTTCAAAGTTGAAACCATGGAAGAACTGGAGGTACAACAAGAATTGAGAGATCAATTGGGCAGTTTGACTTTTTCACCGCCTCCTATGAAGAAATCAGATACTCGAGATAGTATTTCGTCAGTCGACAGCGATGTCAGTTTGTCATTTGACAGGAGAGGGTCTAAGGGCGAGGATGCTGACCTTTCCGACAGCGGAAGTTCCGACAGTGAACGGAAGTCCGGCCATGTGACGAATGATAAAGACAAGAAAGGCAGCGATTCCGGGGCTGATTCTTTCGACGATACCATACCCAGGAAGGAATTCAAAGAAGCCGAGACATATAGTCAAAATACAGTTAATATTATTGATTCTTGCTTCTTAGTAGTTGGAATAATTTGGCTGAGTTCTAAAATCGATTCTCCGCACTTTTGTCATCATCTTATTCGTTACCATATTTTTATCTTAATAAATCAATACTGAAATCATATTTTAGAACTTGGCCGCTTTTGACATGAAATTTAAATCGCAATGACAATTGTAAAACCAAATTTATTCGATGAAATTGTATACTTGTTTAATCCTTAAAAAAATGTAAAGAAGTTTGGTTATTAATTTTTATTATATTTATGACAATCAAATTGAATCGCTAATAATTGCTGATATTGCTAAGGATAACATATTTACGGATTTGTATATGAATATATATTCAAACATAGTTATTACTTAATATTTAATTCAATATATATATATATATAATTAAATAATGTGCTTATAGCGTAGATACTTTAATTTTGAATTTTATTAAATAATTATAAAATTTAAAATAGACCTTACGTTTCCAGGATATAACGAAACAAAATCCAGACGTTGACTTCATTCCTCCGGATGAAGAGTTGGCTGACAAAATATGTGCTCAAGTTGAATTCTACTTTTCAGACGAAAATATTATTAAGGATGCATTTTTGCTGAAACATGTTAAGCGTAATAAAGAAGGTTACGTCTCTTTGAAATTGATATCAAGTTTCAAACGAGTGAAACACCTGAGCAGAGATTGGAGAGTCGTGGGTGCTGCTTTAGCGAGGTCGAAGAAACTGCAAGTCAATGACCTAGGAACTAAACTTAGGAGGTTGGATCCTTTGCCGCAATTCGATCAGACAACTCCGTCGCGAACAATTCTGGTTGCTAAATTGCCAGTCGAGAAGTTGACGATAGAATCTGTAGCAGAGTTGTTTAAGTCTTGTGGGGAAATCGCCCTCATAAGGGTTTTAAGACCAGGACATCCTGCACCCACTGAAGTAAGTTTTCTAAACGAACTATTGATTATGTCCTAATCACGCATACAAAATGAAATCCGAAGCAGAATATAATGAGATTATTCAAATAATAATATTAATATATAAAATATAAAAATAATTATATAAATCCTAGAATGAAATTGTCAAAATTAAATTTATCTATCAAATGTTACGCAAATTTGAATTGACCTTTATAACGTATGACTTTTCAAAGTTCATTAATTAAATATTTGCAATTAAATTAAATAATTTAAAAATTCCTTTTTAAAAACAAAACTATAACATTTTATTAAAATTTATTTAGCTTCAATTTGAATCGATAAATTTGAATTAATCGTTGATAAATAAATATAAATATAAAGAATCATTCTTGAACCTAATATAACAAGATGTACAGGTCCGTCAAGCTATAGCCAAACGACCGGAATTAGCATCAAATGAAGAATGTGCAATGATAGAATTCACGGATTCAGCAGCAGCTAGAACAGCCCTTAAAATGTCTCTGGGTGAAACAAAAATTTTCGAGCTTCAATCAGTTAGCGAAAAGAAAAAGAAACAACAACCTTCGAAAAAACCATCCAATAGTAGAATTGCTAAAGAAGAAAATTACCACTCTTCTAGTTGCACTAATGGATCAGATGCAGAAGATGGACGCATAAAACATAAAAGACTTATACATGTTGCAGCGCCACCTCCACCACCATTGTATCCTCCTCTGCATATTTATCAACCACACCCCTATCAAGGTATAAAGTATAATTTCATATCAGTTGTATAATTTAAAAACATACAGATTATTTTATATAAAGTCCAAAATAATGTTAGTACAACGTTATGGAAACGTTATCAGAATCTTGAAATGTAAAAAAGGAATATTAACTTATTTCATAATATATATAAATTATTTATAAATTACAAACTTATTTTGAGAAACCGCTGTAACGGAGATTCGAACTCAGTTATACAGTAAAATGCAACTGCATCTCAGATGATTAACCATTAGGCTAACGCTGTCTATATAGTAATACATAATATTTGTATAATTTTTCTCCGTAGGAGAAAGATGGTGAAAATAAAAATAAAATCTTTTTTTTCAGCACCGCCTTCACCAGAAACGTGGATACCACGCAGATTATCAGCTTGCTCCATTTCTAGTACTGAAAATGGCTTTATTCTACGACGTTTGTCTTCGTGTTCCGGTTCTGGATTAGAAACTGGAAATTTTAATCGTAGATTTTCTAGTTGTTCCTCAAGTTCTGATGGTGGCTATTGTCCTCCAATGTATCCAACAGGTTTTTGTCAACAAAATCGTCGATTTTCTTGCTGTTCTAATTCCGGGTCCAGTTCTGGTTCCACTTCTGGCCCTGAATGTGGTAACAATCCATGCTTTAACCACGCTCGACGTGGTTCTGCAGATTGTGGCCCGTTTATTCGTAAGCTGTCAACTTGTAGCAGAGATTCTGGTTTCGAAATCGGCAGCAGGCGATTGTCATCTTGTTCCTCTGGATCGGATAGTGCCTTCTTTAGACCCCGCAGTAATAGCAATATTATTATTCCTCACCTTCCAGAAAATATTACACGGTTACCATCAGGTCCAGATGGTACACGCGGTTTTGGAAGACCTCCTAGGCTAAACACTGCAAAATCTCAAGTTGAACCAACGTATTAAAGTGATTTATATTTACTAACGTATAGTTATTGTTATATTTCTTTGCCATTATTATATTGTTGTTTAAATTATATTAAACAATAATTGAATGTTACGTTGTTAAAGGATGATATGTTGAATGTATATATGTAAATATTTAAATCTAAGGTAATTATTCCAACTTGTCATGAATATTTTTGTAACATTGCGAATTACTATTTAAACGTTGTGATGTAAATTTATATTGTGTAATATGTATGATAGAATCATAAATTCAATAATTTTATAAAAAAACATACAGTGACTGATTACAATTATTTAAAACATTAATAACTATTAAAAATAATATATATTAAGCACTTTTATATACAATTACATATTTGACAATTTTTTAATTATGATTCTCTTTACATTTATAGGTAATACCTAGGCTTTTATCCTTCATGTTTTTTTAAAAGAAGAAAGTATTATAAAAAATCGTTTTCTCATTCTTTTTTTTATCCTAATTGTCCATTATCCTACGAAGAATAAACAATACTTTTTCATAATCTTTCAAACGATGAAATAAATATATTCAAGGCAATTTGAGAACAGCGAAAAATTGTTTAAATAATTTAATGTTAATTAAGATGTACATATATTTTATTAAATATATATCCCACAGAAATATGGCAACACAGTAAAATGTCGCCGAAGTAAGGTTTGTATATTCTTTTTTTTATATTTTAATAAGGAGGTCGAAAAAATTAAAAACCGTAAGAGTAAATAGTGACAAATTGAAGAGATTTGATATGCATAATAGATAATAAATGAAAAATAAAATTAATATCAATCGGTATTTAGAATAAAAGCACAGAAATATTACACTCAGAAAAATTAAACATAGAAAAAATATAATTAATTAAAATAAAAAATATAATTATAATACACACTGTTTGTAATATTATCAAAAAGCTCGTTGAAGCTAATCGAATAGCCAAGGTGTAAATTTTAAAATTCCCGCCATTACCGTTTAAAAATACGGACCTGTCCCTGTCTGTGTTGCCAACGAAAAGAGACAGAAAACGTAGCGGGAATGTCCCACGTATGTATTATAATTGGTGGGATATTCCCGCTGACAAGGATAGACTTAGAAATCTGGTTTCACTGGTCCCTGTCGGCTTTTGCACAAAAGACGAGATGAAATTTTCAGGAATTTTTATCATTTTATATATATCGCAATATAACTTGCTTAGGATATTTTTTAATGTTAATTTAGCTTTTCAGATTTTCATTTGTTATTAAATTTGTATATTATTATGATCTCTATTACAATTTTACTAGAGTTATAAGGTTATAAAGGATATATAGCATGTAACGATAGCAGCGCTATTACAAATTTATTAATTCTAAAATTATTTATAAAAACTCTCCTGATAAATATATACATTTTAGATATACTATCACATATTAGTTGCATAACAAATCTTAAAGGATGAGAAAAATTACTTAAATTATATTAAGATTATAATTTCATTATTGTTGAATATCAGTGAACTTAATTACCTTATACGTAAATTAATTTATTTATATAGATACATATACATCCAATTTGAATGTATATTATAATTTATATTTATTATTCTTCATTTATAATAATTAGGAAATAATGAAACTATTGTAAATACAATCCTTTTAATTAAAACTAAAAACAATTTTTTATTAATTAAATCATTTTTAATCTATTATTATTATTATTATCAAGTTAAAAAATCACTTACCTTTTGATAAGTACATGTTTACATTAACATTGAAATGTCAATGCAATAACATCTCCAGCATATTCAAAATCTGTTTATCTATACTTACTTTAAATGATATTATTATATTTAAATGATTATATTATATTTGTGAACAAGGACCATATAATAAATATCGAAGAAATAACGTACAATAAAATGCAGTTAAATAACTTTGAAAGTAACTTTTTTAATAAATTAAAAAATCTTTAAACTGATTTTTAATTTAACGAAAAATGTTCATTTTTTTATAAATAAAAACATGTTTGTTACATGCACATTATGAATTTGTTTTAAGAGTTAATATACATAACATAAATTGATAAAAAAAATGTATTACTTTAAATTATTTAAAATATATGTAATTATATATTTAATTTAACTTTAGCTGCTGCTCATATATTTTTCGAATATTATTGTTTAATATTGAATTTATAAATATGTATGAAATAATTTATATAAACATTTTATACTATAAATTTACTTGTGGGATATACAACTTCAAGTTATATAAAAAATGTGAAAATTAAAATAAAATAATTCATATTAATCTAGAATATCTAATAATTACATGTATTACAATTTTTTGTTTTTATTAATTATTAGCATAAAACTATTTATTAAAATAAAAGTAAACATTGAAAAAAAAAATTCCTAAAGTGTTTGTCATAAAAATAAAATCACAAATTATAATATATATTGATTTTATCATTGAAATTATCTTTAAAATATATTTGAAAATCAAAAATATTAAGAAATGAACAATGGTTTCTACATGTCTCAAGGTGGTTTTTCGATCGATTTTGACAGATATTACAGATTTCGTTATATTTTCGTTAATTTATTGAATACGTTTATTTTTCGTTATACCCACATTTTCTCATTTCTGTAGAATTTACTTAATTAATGTTAAGAAAATCAATTTAACATAATATTAAAAACGTAATTAAAAAATTTGTTTTTGAGGTGATACTAATTACGTCGAGAATATCAATTGAAATTTTAATTTATTATATAGAAAAGTAATTTCCCATCAGCAAAAAATGTGTGCAAATTAGCAAACGTGTGCAAAATAAAATAGAATTTTATTAAAAAACAAAATTTAATACTGCAATAAAAGAAAAAACTATTCCGTTACATTAGACTTGAAGAACCCCCTTAATAGAAACTAGTATTTTACATTTATATTTAGTTTCATATAAAATTAACATTTCCTTCTTGATAATATTACTAATTAGTTTTATTAATAATAATAATATATCAGTTTTTATAAGTGAATATTTTTACAAAAAACACAATAAACAAAATTAAGTTTTACTGGTATTTCAACAATCATGCATTGCATGCAATTAATATTAACTGAGTATTTCGCATTATTTTATATTTAATTTAAATCGTAATCACAAAATTAAAAATCAAATGCATTTATACAGGACACATTTTAAACATTATGCATAATGATATAAATTCATTGCACAATTTTTGTTGAATTTTTTCAATTAAAACAAATATAGTAAAAAATTTTGAAACTTCACAATTAAAAAATAATTTTAGAAGGAAACCAGACATATAAATATATAAATAATCGTATTATAATTTAAAATTATACAATAATAGATTTGCATTTTTAGGTTTAACATTATTAATAATTAAACATATGTAGTTTTTTAATTTATTTTGTATTTATGAATAACTAATTAAAGTTTGCTTATGTCACAATGTTTATTCTTCAGTTTTCATGTTACCATTCGATTTATCTGGTAAAAAGTAAAAAATAAGTTTAGGTAAAGTTAAAATCAGTACTTCTAACAACAAATATACAAATTAAATAATCTACCAATTTATAAATATCGTTTAAAATAAAATTATTCATATTACGTATATTACATAATTACAACTTTTAAACACACGCGAAAATTTTAAAATTAAACAATTAAAAATACGTAAACATTTATAACAAAACATAATTAACAATTGTTTAAAAATTTACACACACATGCTTGCGAATACGTTAATTTTCATTAAATAATACACAATAAAAAAAACCATTTTCAACTTTACCTAAACGTAAATATTAAAAATTAAAAGAAACTGGTTAAATCACATGAACATCATTCATGTTAATATATCATGGTCTCCCGTGGCTATGAAAAATAAAAATAACTTGGATGGAATGAGTACATTTGTGTGTTCGTGTACATGTTTTGAACTTGATTAAGTGAAAAATTGAAACAACGTAAGCTTTCATTTAAATGAGAAATAAAATATATTCCATAATATTATTATTCACTATTTCTACACATTCTGTACAGTAATTCGATTTAAGGTTTTTATACCTCAATATACTTTATACAAAAAGGCTACTTATAATCTAACATTAAGACATACCATAGCATGAGCACCCGCCACCACACCGATCACAACACAGTAGGTGGATTGCGCGCATGTTTGTACTGGTATTACAGAGTCAGTCGCCAGCGAGTATAACTTCCTCCTTTTTGTTATCATACACCACGCACCTGAATGCTCGGCGCGACCCCGGCGTCTCTCACAATTCGTCGATTTAGTTTTACAACTTAGTTATGCTTTTCTTCAACAAACGTATACTTATTTCGTATAAATTGTTCTGTCCGTACATTCTGACTGATTTGTTATTAACTATAATGTTGTTATTTTTCCATCATCTTTTGTTTCATTAAGACTTTAATTCTTGCTATTTTGTTTGTCTTCTATCATATTTTTGCAACCAACGACATTTTCAATTGTGATTTACGTGATTTTATTGTATCTTCTTTTCGGGGTAAATTGGTTGTTAATTAATATGTTCTTTTAATAGAACAAATTAAATGATACTTTCTAGGGAAAAATAGCGTTGAAAAAAATTAAATCCGCGTGTCCAATTTTTATGTTCGATAATACCAATACAGAAATAATGTATTAAAGAGACGCATCGCGAGTGACAGATTCGATGACATTTGTTTCATCTTTTAACTTCCAGTTCTTATAGTTGTTAATTCACTTGATTCGTTCAATTAAGATCTCTGTCCTCTAAGTACTTATACTCGAAAGTAAAACCTTCTTTCTTCCTTTGTCCCCATTTTTCATAGTCGAAGTAAATATATGTCCCCTTAAAAAAATATATATATTACATATATCTTTCTCTTCAATAAATTACAGTTACTATATTAATTTTATATTTTGTAACTACCTGTTCATACTCCTCATTGATCACCTTGGGTTCCTCATGCCTCTGAAACCACATCATGTATTTTGTATGGAACCTCCAACTTTGCTTTTTTAAAGCTTTAGCTGCTAAGTATTGACCTTTAGAGCCTTCCATATAATAAAATATAAAGAACAATGTTTCCGTCGATAATCTCTGGAAGAACTCTATAGTATCTGAATGAGGCAGTTGAACCTATAAAAAACATTATAGAATAAATTAATTTGTAAACATCTTTACAAAATACGTTTAATAATATAGTTAATATAAAATAAATGTTTAATTATAATTAATATATTAATTATTATTATTAAATAATAGTAATATTTTATTAAATGATATCATTCCATCATTTAATATTATAATTAATCATAAATTAATGATAAATAACATTAATCTTTCGTGCAAATATTGTATTTTAACTTATTGAAATTTACATATCATTTTAATTAATTTTAATAATTACCATATATAAAATGATTCTAAAATAATTTAATCTTCAGGAATTTATTTACAATGACAATAATAATTGGAAACTACAAATCTTGATGCACAAAACATTGTAATCAAAAAATACTTTTATGAATTAACAAATTTTAATTTAAAATATTTTAATTATGAAATGATATATAGTTTAATATGCATTAATAAATATATTAATACAAAATTAGTATAAAATAAATTAAATCTAACCTGTTGGTAATACGGGGGCGTTTGACACAAATTGCGTGGCAAGTACGCCCTGAGGCGTTCTGAATCAGAGGGGTGGGGCATGTGATAATATGCAGATTCCATCATTTGGAATTGCAATTGATGTTCTTTTTGAAGAGGGACCGGGCCAAGTGGGGCAACTCCCAACAATGGTGGAATGTGTGCCTCTGATGTGGCATTACTATTACTTTTAGCGTTGTCGAATATACTGCGGTTTGGTTCTGATGGTGTAATTTCAAGACCCGCTCTTACAATAACCTGTTGAGCTATTGATTTCAAAGAGGACATGCCATCAGGAAGTTTAGAGATGAGACCGTTGGCAGTGGATGGTGCTGGGGAGCACGAATTGGCAGGCAACGGCGATGACCGGCTGCTAACCGATGATTGCGGAGAAGATGATGGTGGTACCGGTGTTGTCATTTCTACCTCACTATTGTTATGGTTCTGATTTTGCTGATTGTGCATTATATGCTGTGGCTGCGTCGGCGGTGGATTATTGTGCTGCTGCGAAATGATTTGTTGCATGCTGGTTGCTACAGTCGTCGCTGATGACGAAGTTAACAGTCCATTTTCACTAGTATGAGCTGTAATTTATTAATTAACATAATATTATATAATATAATAAATGATCAATTTATAATTAATCAATTATATTTTTCATTTAATTTAACATTATAAAAAAATTGTGAATTTAAATTTTGTAATAATATATAAAGATTCACATTGCTCAATAATCATTTTATACATTTTTAACTTATGTATTGCCATCTTATATAAATATAATACATATATTTTTCTCACCAATTTAAAATTTATATAAATTGTAATTATTAGAAATTTCATACTCATTGGTATTATTATATATAGATAAATATTTTTTTAATGCAAATATTCATAATAAATTTTCAATTAGCACATTATATTTAATAATAAACTCTTTAATAAAAAAATGTTAAGTGACTGTCATTTGTAATACTCTTATAACACGAAGTTATCTGTAAATTGTTATGAAATTGTAAAAAATATTTTTAAATTATAATTCCAATTATTCTAAACATTAGAATAAATACAAATATTTAATTGTATTTTCATTAGAAAATATATTTAAAAAACATAGAAATTAAAATTTTACTCTAGATATATTTAACTATTTCAACAATTTATGATATTAATAAATTTAATAACTAATTATCTAATCAAACATTCATTGTAACTTACCCCAATTGTATCTAATTTTCATATTTTGTATATAATTTCAAGTTTAAATTTAGTCAATGTTAAAACTAAACAGGATTGTTTCAATATTTTTACAAATTGATTAAAATAAAAGTAATATTCTCTATTATGGTTCGTCAATTTATTAATGTATATAACAAATTATATAACAATAAAATCTAACAATTTATATAAAACAATATAAGACACTCAAAATATAAAACAGTCTGTAACGTTTCGCATAAAACTGAATGACCTGTCTTGTATAGTCAAATCTGTGTAAATATTTACGCTTTTAAGTCAATTACATTAATATTTATATAGATATATTCTCCATTACAAAAGTCTAAAATATTTAATTGAAAAGATATATTATATAAAAATTATTTAGCAATGTGTATACATTTATTTTTTTCAATTTACAGAAATTGTATACTTGTTTTTTTTTATAAATAATATAAAAAAAAATTATTTATTGTTTAATTTTTTTCTAACTTTTTAATATTCTTTATAATTTAATTTTTAGTGATTACATTGATATTATATTATATTTATTTGTTTCTGTTATACATATATATATAAATATATATATATATTGGCATGTAATTTGATCAAAATAAAAGAGATTATAATTTAGTTAAAGAATAATTTAATATTATAAATAATGTTCTTCTTGTATAGATATAAAAGAATGAATAAAATAGTTTTATAGTAGCAATATACATTTTGTAAAAATAAAAATATTAAATTTTACTACAAAATACTAATATAATATTATTTCTACAATGCCAATCAACACTTAAATAGTATATATAGATATATTTGAAAAATCATAAATAATAGTTATAAATCTAATTGTATATATATTATATACATTATATTTTTTAATATCTACATTTAATACATATATATTTGCTAATATAGAACTAAAAACGTTTTCATACAGTAGATAAAATTAATATTGTACTTCAAAAATAGTAATTTTATGATTTAATTTTTCATATTGATTAAACTACACTTACATGATGTTTTACTAGAAGTCGTATGGATGGCTTGAGAATTGCTGTGCGAAGCAGCCACAGTGGCAAAATTACCAGCATTTGTCGTAACGACATGATTACTCGTAGAACTAGGCGAGCTATGGCTAAGTGTCATGGGAATGGTCTTGCTTGGAGTGCTGCTCGATAGCATATTCGTTTTTATATTGGCAGTGCTTCCCGTTGTTGGAATGCTCGCTTGAGAATTTGGTAATGCCCTCACAGCAGTTGGTTTAACAGGCTGTGATTCACAAATCAACTAATGCAGTTTATTAGTGCCAGTGTTCAAATGTCAAAATCTATATTATAAATATTTTATTCATATACATTTTCAGTTTAAAAACATAAATTACCTTTGTTTTTTTATCTGTATCTGTGGAACTATCACTCGAATGATTGTGCATAGTAGAACTGAGCGATGGCGATGGAATAGGTGATGTTCCAGAGTTGGTCGACGTAGGTGTGCCTCCAGTTTCATTGCTGTTATTGCTATCCGTTGTCGCAGAGGACGGAATTCCAACGCCAGACAATTCCACTTCGTCGAGCCCAATAATATCGTCGTATATATATTCGTTCTCTTCAAAGTCAGGGTCCTGGGATGACTCAATATAATACTCAATGTCGTCTTTTATCCTTTTGATCTATACATATAAATTTTATATTATAATAATAAATATATTGTATAATATAAACTATTTATTAGAAAAATTATTTAAATATATTTTATTAATTTATAACTTTTAATTACAAACAAATATATTTATTTTTATCTACATTGCGAAAATAATAAACTATCAATTATAATCACTTTTTAAAAAGTATTTAATTGTATATTCGTAATCTGTTAAAAAATAGCATATATATACACTGAAGTTAATAGAATTGATTGATAACAAATTTGATTAGTTAATAATTAACGACTAAAAATTATTTAATTTAATTGCTTCATTATAATTTACTCACGGTATTAACTTCAACAGACATATTGTCTAACATTCGCAAAAGAGTTTCTAATTTGCGAATATGGTATCTGTGTTTATCGAGTTTGCTTTTTAACTCGTCCATTCTATCCTGCTTATCTTTGTCTAGTCTTTTTTTCTTTCCAGCAAGTAAAGACTCTATTTCAGACTCAAATGTATCCAACTAAATAAAAATATTCTTTTATAATAATGTTCGATAGTAAAATGTGCCTTTTTTTATTATAAATATTATTTTTAATAAAATTTCACCTGCAAATTAAGAGTATCTATGGAATTTGATAGCCAGTTGCTGACTTCCTCCCTCTCTTTTTGAGCTGGATCCAATTTTTGAGCAGCTCCTAAACCTTCTTTTGAATATGCTTTTGTTTTAGTCTCTCTTTCAACCACTTTAAACCTTTCCATTTGCTATTAATTAAATGTTAATAATTGTATACAAAATTTATTAAATATAATGTTATAAAATATTTAAAATTATATAAATGTTATAAAATGTTACATGCATTAATTAACACAATTTGAAAACAATAATTTTGAAAAATTCTTACCGTTTCAATTAACTTTCGATAATCTAGGAGGGTGCTTTTATCCTTAATTTCGCCAGATGCAATCCAGCTTTTAATTTGATCTCGAAGCCTTTGAAGCTTCTTGATTTCCTTTTTGAGATCAGCCTCATACTTCTCTTTCTGATTACTGTTTGTAGCATTATGAACTTTTTGCCAAATATCTTCAAATGTTTCTACACCTTCTGTTACTTTTTTAAGGCACCTGTCTATTTCACCTATTTAAATAAACAAATATTAATTTAATTAATATAATACAACTAACATTGCAAATAGTATATGCATGTATGAAATATCACATTTTCAATATTCAAATATAATTTAATATTATTAAAATATTTATAATAAATATAAAGATAACAGTAATTATACTAGTCAAATAATGTTTAATTGGATTCATGTATACACATGATGATGAGGATTATTTTAAGAGTTTAAAAAGAAGTGCATTATTATATTAAATTTATTAATTATAAAAATTACAAAATAAAAAAGAAACTTTGAATACAAATTTATTAATTATTATGTTCGAAATAAATGTTTATAACTACTTTACTTGAACTAACAAAATATAAATTTTGCCAAAAGCATTCAGTGAGATACAAAATTTATATGAAAAATATACTCATTAAATGCAACAATAAAGAAAAGTTCAACAATTATTAATCAATTAACATATTTTAATTCATTATTATGAACTTAAACAAACTTTGCTACTCTATTATTGCATTTTATTAGGATAAGCAAAAAGCATACTGACACAAAGGAACATTATTATTCGTAAAGTAAATAATCATAGGAAACATCGAAAATTTTAGTTAATCAAAAACTCAATCGAAATTCAATTATTTAAACCTGAAACAACAATTTATTAAATTGACAATAAACATTTGTTCAAATTAATTTACACTCTATAACATAAAAAAAGTAAATCTAATTACACAAAAACAAGTAAAAAAAGGAAATGATTGTTCGGATGGAGTTGAAACTAGAAAAACTGCAGAATAAACAAAATAAAAATGAATATTAGAAATAAAGAAACCGGACTGAGAGAAGAAAGAATGAACAACTCGATGCAGAAAATATAATGAATTGCACGGTTACTGAAATACAAAAGACTGTGTTGAGGGTTTAAGGAAGACTGTAAGACAAAACAGCGGCAACTGTCAAGGTAACTATTCGGGGGACGCCGCGAAGTCGGTCGACTCGGCGCACGGTGGTATTAATGCAAATTGGTCGGACGGTACTGTAAACATGCTGCGACTAGCTTCGCGGTCTTACCTTGCAACTTTCTCGTCGCAGCCATAGCTATGTAAACGTATGGTGCAATGACTCATGCATAGTCCGAAAATGATGGAAATGATCCGTAAGAATTTTTGCGGGAGAAATAGTCGGCGAGCTGTGTAATTGCCTGGGTAATATGGAAGGCTCGGCCACAAGATGGCTTCCGTTTTCAAATGACAACGACCGATCGACACAGTCCACGCGAGAAACAGCTGAATGAGACGCACTGGGCCGTGCGAAGAATGCTTGCCCGCTAGGGTTGGCGCACGCGATCGCGACGCTACAAATATGATTGCGATAAACACCGCTTACGAGAATTGACAATCCTCGCGACACGCTCTCTGACAGCGTCAACAAATGACATAAGAAACACTGAATAACGAGAGATAGATATATTTTACAAGCGCGTATTCGCAGACGTGAGAACGCGATGCACGTACACCTATCTAAGTTACACCTGCTTAGTGTTGAGAGTTAGGCGGTTACAAAAAGCCTCGCGCTACCAACCAATGAGATTAATTGAAATGTGGATCAAGATGTTAAGTTTTGATGTAATATCAAATTTTTACATCGTTAAATTGATCCATCTCACACTGTAGTTACTGTTTTTTACCCTTTTGTTATAAATAGTATTTAAGAAACGATATTTATTGCAAATACACGAATCGGAAAAAGCATACAAATGGAAGAAAAAATATAGTAAAGAATTCTGTTGCGAATATAATTAAATGTCCCTAGAGTAGGAGCTCGGAATTTATAACTAAAGTTAACCAATAAAGAAAACAAGATTTAGCAGTGTTATAATTATGTTTATTGTTAGTTAACAATTTGTTTAATTCTGGACACAAATAATAGCAAAAGTCCGTTTACTTACTAGAGAAGAGTATTATTGAATAATTGTTTAATCTAATTGAGTATGTGGTTAATATAAAAATAATTTAATAGAAATTAATATTAAGTTTATTTAAGAAATTCTACAAATTTTAATCAAATATATTACCATTTTAATTACAAATAAAAACAGTTATGTTAAGACAAAAATAATTATTCATTTATGACGTATTTTTATTATTTACAAACCCATTTTAAATATTTTTGTTTGTCGTAAGTATATAATTAGATGGCAAGTGATTTGTTATGCAAGATGACATATAAATATAAAGTTATAAAATTTATATGTGTAAATAAGTTATCATTACAAAAATATACTACAAAATTAACTTTTATTAAATTTTGTAGTACCAACACTTGAGTTGAAATGATGCAAATAGCAAGTATAACAATATGTATTGAACCTTTTAGACGTAAGAATTTTATTATCGAAACCAAAACTATATTAATTAACTGAATCTGAATCTGAATATCTAATTAAATAAATTGCCAATACAAATTATTTTAATTGTAATTATCAGGTAGGAAATCTTACACATTATTAAATTTGATTCATAAATATCATATCATAAATGTTTCCTATCCTTGTTCGGTCTGCTGTATTTGAAGTTGATGCATTTTGTTATTTTATTTAATATTAAAGGCGTGTTCTACTTGCTTTATATTTTTCATTAGAAACGTATTGTATGAATTGAATTTTATGTCCTTTGAAAAGTTAAAAAAAAATTTCTTTTTCATTTCATATAAATACATAAGGTATTTAGGTAATAGGTAATATTACTCGTGTATTATTACTAGATTAGAGTTTTATCAACGAAAATTTTATTACAAAATGTATGAAGTTATTTAATTTTAATACAATTTATGTTATAACAGGAGAATTTAGTCACTGCAAAAGAAAATTAATTAAATCTGTTCAAATAACGGCTAATTTTTGTTCCTCTTCTTTGAAGAAAAAAAAAAATACAAGACTAAAATTCTTATACTGAATTGGATTTTGATTAAGTTTATAATTCTCTCAACGTTAAAGAACATATTAAAATATTTAAGAAGTAATACATTTTGTATTTATTAATATTTCTAAACACAAAAGTTTGATTCCGTTATAGCAGAACTAACAATTTACCGTACGGGTCTTCGGTCTGTACTATAATTAAAGCTCCCAAACGACAAAATCCCGAAAAGTTAACTAAATTATATGAAATGTAGAAAATAAAGTACATTATTATTTAAATTTTAATACACATATAAAAAGAGTTAGAAACAATAATAATACAAATATAATTCATGCATTTAAAGATTTTAAGAAATTTGAACTTTGGTGTAAGACAGATTTAGGATATTTTAACAGAATTCTACTTAATAAAACTCGTACCGTTTTCGTAAAGTAACAATATTGTATTAATAAAGGACAGACAATGCTATCAGGAATCCCGAGTAAGTGTCCTTTATTAATGCAAAATATTGTTATTTTCTTACAACATATTTTTTTTATAATATCTAGCGTTGCTATTAAGGTCGTATTAAATGCTATTTTATCGTCGTTTAAAAAGCGCTATAATCCCTACAATCAAAAAATTATGAAAATTGGCCATGCATTCTTTTCAATGTGTAAGTATATATATACCGGGTAGACCGTAGATATATATAATATATTTTAAAGCGCCATCTTTTGATTTAGTAGAGTGATCAAACATGTTCTAAATCGAGGGGAGTCCTATATTTGTCCTTTTCTTAAAAGGATTATTATTACAGCAGGTGTATAATATAAATAAATTATTAAAATTCAGTGAATGCAAGATCAAATTTTGTATCTTTAATATTGTTTAATATTTTTCACGTGCTCATTGTTGCTGGCAATATTTTTTATATTAATAGAAAAAAACAATTTCAATAAACGTGTCATTTATTATATTTTTATTAATATAAAATATTCCTAACCTCCAGAAATTATTTTATATTACCATAAAAAATCGCCAATACGCCAATAGCTAATAACATTAATAGTAATATTATTACATTAACAATATTACTCAAAGATATATATTACTATATTAGTGTTGATATAAATATGTAAATAAATAAATCATAATTTTAATTTTTCAAGGAACAATCTGTGTTCTTTATGAATGGGAGAATGGAGTAATATAGTAAAAAAATTATTCGAGCATTTCGCTAAAAACGCCTACTGGAAAAAAAACTTATTTTGATTAAAAAAATTAATTTTGTTCAACATATTTCATTTTTATGAGATATTCAGTTAATTAATTCATATCTTTCCTTTATTTCTGCAAAGTATCATTCAAATTAAATTTAGTTTATTTCATATCATTCTTTTGTGACACTACACTTTGATAGTAAAAAAAGGAAAAATAAACAAATTAAAATTAAACAAAATTAAGATTATCCAAAATAAATAAAAGTAATTTAAGTATAATGTATATTTGTACATTTTAAATTTAGCACAAATCAATACAAAATTTATTTCGATTTATTTTTTTTAACCAAAATAAAATATAATTGTAATAAATATCCAATTTAAACCTACTGTATAATGCAAAAATATTTAATAATATTACTGTAATATTATTTATATATCTCTGTCATAGGGAAATATATGTTTTATATTAGATTTAATTGATTTTATATTAATATATAATATAATAACATTGTTATAATTATTATTATTATTACTATTATTATTATTATTATTATTATATTATACTTTTTGTATTTCTCATTTGGAAGTATGATTTGAAGCACTCATCGATGTGCAACAAAGAACAATTTGTGATATATTTCCTAATGTATAAATGTAAAAATGAAGTCAACTACAATATTTTATTTTCATAATGGAAAAATTTCATATAAAATTAAATTCAAATATTTACATACAACAAATATATTCTTTAACGAATATTATTTTAATTTCAAATTCGTAGAAAATAATAGGAAATTTACAATTTATTAAATTTATTATAAATTTCTATAAGATTGTTTGGAGTTGATGGTTTAACTATAGATAATGCTTCATTGAAATTATTCATAGTAACACTATTAACTTTCATATCGTTTGATATAGCATTCATGTATGCTTTTACACAAACGGCTTGTATATCAGCCCCCGAATATCCTTCTGTTCGTTTAACAAGATCTTTCTTGTCAATATTTTTGTCCAGAGGCATTTTTTTAAGTTTTATGTTAAATATTTCTTCTCTAGTTTCTGCATTAGGTAATGGAACATATATAATATTATCAAATCTTCCGGGTCTTAATAAAGCCTAAATTAAATTTAAAATAAGAATCAATGGTATTTAAATAAATAATTTGTACAATTTAAAAAATGATAAACAAAAAATATCAAAAGTAAAATTACCGAATCTATCCTATCAGGTCTATTAGTGGCTGCAATTATAAAAACTTTTCCTAAACTTGATACACCATCAAGTTCATTTAAAATTTGTGATAAAACTCTTGTTTCAACGTTAGTACCACCTTCATTTGATGAAGCACCTCTTCGTCCTCCAATAGCATCAAATTCATCAATGAAGATAATTGATGGTGATACTTGTCTTGCTTTTTCAAAAACTTGTCGCACTGCCTTTTCTGAATCACCAACCCATTTCGAAAATAAATCTGCAGCCTATAAAATATGAAAAACAATTTTTTGCAAATATATATTTTTGTTTATAGATGTGTTTATATATGCTGTTTAACTTGTTTATTTTAACTTTATACATACTTTAAAAGTACTTCAAACATTAAATTTACTTATAATACATTTTTTTAAAAAAATATATTATTAAACAAAAATAATTTTATTATCTACCATTTCTCACCTGAATACTTAAAAAATTCATTTTACTTTCGGTTGCCCAGGCCTTAGCTATCATAGTTTTAGAACATCCAGGAGGTCCATACATTAAAATACCTCTTGGAGGAGGTAATCCCATTTTTTCAAGCAGTTCTGGGTGATATAGAGATAATTCAACTGTTCTTTTCAACTCCTCTTTTAATTTTTCCCCCCCAATATCTTCCCATTTAACAGGAGATACTTCAACTGATACTCCTTTCATTGCTGAAGGTGTAATTATTTTTAATGCATCTAATAAATGCTCTTTTTTCAATATAACATTTCCATTATTTACATTATCATTTAAACTATTTGTTGCAGCTTTATCATAAAGCATTTTAAGATCTGAACCAACACAACCACGTGTCTCAAGTGCAATTTCAGTTAAATCTTTTTCACTTAAATCATGCTTCACCTGTTCTAACATTTTCTTAAATATTTGTATTCGGGTGTTTTGATTTGGACTAGTAATCTCAAATACCTTGTCAAATTTGCCATGTTGTTTAAGCAAACTATCAACTATATTTATATTAGTAATAGTTGCAAGTGCTATGACCTGAAGATTAACTATTTCATCAAAAAGATTCATCAAAATATATATTATTTTTTTCTTATAATCATTCTCACTATTATTGGTTTTTTGAAATAATATATCCAAATTTTGTATATATATTATACTTGGAAAAGATATCTTAGCTTCTTTAAATTTGTTAGTTAATTCTAATTCGACTTCATTAATTAGTTTGTTTAGAATTTTGGATAAATTAATAATTATCACATTCTGTTTACATTCATTCATGATTGCTTCAGCCATCATAGTCTTGCCAACACCAGAAGGACCACATAGTAAAATTCCGTTACAAGGTTTGTCTGTCTCATTACTAAATGGACTTATACTAGTATTGATGACATTCTGAATATCTTTTTTTAAGTCATCGTATCCACCAATATCAATTAATTTATATCTAAATAGTGGCCTAAAATAATTGTTATCATATATTTTAAAATTTGTTCTATAATCAATTTTGTAAAATAATTTGTTACGAACTTCATTAGAGATCATGCTTGATTCATTATTTTCATGTTGTGCTTCCTTAGAATTAATACATTCAATGTGAAAAACATACAATTCTTTAAAACAAGAACATGTAATTTTATTTGATGTTGTAATTATTTTGTCTGTATTACATTTTTTTAATAAATTATTCAATTCACTTGATGGTGGTAGTTTATATTGACCATAATACTTAAGATAAATTTCATCAATATGATAAATTGGATCTGTTAGTTTCTGTATTTTTACAGAACCTTCTAATCTATCCAATTGTATTGCTGCAAAATAAATATAATTTATTATTATTAATATATTATGTAATCTTAATTTGAAACATTAGTATATTAAATTTATTTAATATTTATAAAAAATATAAATATAAATAATAGTGTTTAATTAATTGTATATTTTAAAATTAAGGATATTCTAAAATGTATACCTACCACTTTTTACAAGTGAAATATTTGTTATATTATCATTAGATATAGGCCATGCTAATTTTATAATAGAAAATTGCTTGAAACAAAGAATAATTGGATCTCCAATAGCTATTTTACATATTTGCATAGCCAGTTCAGAAATAAATACATGATTGAGAGCTTCAGTTTCATTCGCTATGTTAGTGAAATCTATGATGACATATGATAAAAAATTTATTTTAATAAGCATTACATTTTAATATTTTTAATAATAATTATAGTGTTTCAACCAAATTATTTATATAAAAAATAACTAATCTATTTTAATTTTATATACAATAATTTACCAGTCATAATATAACAAGATTCTATATTTGTATATATAATTTCATTTTTAATAAAATTGTGTTTCCAAAGCCAGGTTGTTTCTAAATCACATTCAGTAGCATGAATTTCATTATCTTTTTGATGGTATATGCTCTGACAATTTAAACATGTTGTCCAAGATGAAATATTTTTGCTACCTTGATTTGATGTCAGTGCCATTCTGAAAATAATTTTTTTAATTATGCTTTAGCTGAATAGGGATTCATTAATATATTAACATTTGATCGATTTTTTTCATTATTAAATTGATAATGATATTATCAATATACTAATTTTTAATCTTTATATCTTGCAGTAGATATGAACATTCGAATAAAATAATTAAAATATATTGTTACTACTTTATATGTAAAATAAATGTATATATTATAATTATAATTATATATCACAGGAAAAGAAATATAAATTAATTTATTAAATTATTAAAGTAATGAAGTCATTACTATTGTTTTATACTGTTACTTTTGTTTACTTTGTTTTAATGTATAAAACAATATTTTTTAAATTAACAGAAACAAATTATAGAAATATAGGAAACCTAATTATATTATTTTTTGAAAGAACATAATAATAAATTCTGTATTACTTATTTTAAACTTGTTTGTGAATATTGAGTAATCTTATATGAATTACTTGTTAGAAACAAAATAATTTCCAATTATTAATAATTTCAGTCGACTAATGACGAAATTAAAGTTTAATTTTGTATTTATTATTATTTTTTTTAATATTTGTAATAGTTAATATATTAATAAAATTATTACATTTAATAACGCGCCGAATAATGAAAACATTCATAGAATGCATAAATAAAACCTATAAAACTAAGTCCACTGCCCAATATAAATCCAATATTCCAAACTCCGGGCAAAGCACGAAAAGATACTATGCTGCCACCTACAGCACTTACGTTAACAACGCGATGCCTATAAGATGCTGAGCGTATTATTGGAAATTACATTTATACTTATATGATAATCATCTTCTGTCTCTTTCATATATTATTTTTTGACTTTTCATAAATTCTATTTCCATGTTTTATGGCATAATTTCGATTCAATTTTAAATTAATATTGATTGCGATATCTACGGAAACATATAGCTATATTCATTGACAATTTATTTCAAATAAATAAATTAATTAAATAAATTTAATTAAAAAAATTCTTTCAAATAAATAATTAAATACGTATAGTATTAATTCTATGTATATATTATATTGACTTATAGACTTATAAGTAACAGAATCATTTCTGTATTATAGAGTATTCACTTTAAATTGCAATTGCGTTCAGAGATTAATATTTCATTTGTTATATTATATCTACTTCGAATAGCTTTAACAAATTTAACCGAAATATCGATAGTGAATATGTGGAATATTTAATTCATAAATATTATAACTTTAATATAATGTTTAAATAGTGTGGTACTTTTCAGAGCCACCTACCGAATGACAATATAATTATTTACTTAAGTCTGCCGCGTCTGCAGTCTAGCATAATTAGCTGGGCTGTATGCCTGTGGGTTATTAAAGTGTATGTTACAAAGTTACAGACCGATAATTTTCTTCTTTAGGTGTTAAATAAATATTCACGTTAATCCATTTATTTAAGTTTAAAAATGGTTGTGCAAGAGAAAGAATTTGAAGTTTCTTCAGAAGATGTAGAAAATGACGATCTTACAGATACAAAAATTTATCATCTTGCAAGTATCCTTTCTAAAAGTGGAAATTATATTTACATTACAGTAGCAAATATTTTTCCATATGTTGAATTCTAACTTTACATTAATAACATTTTTCACTAATTATGTTTTATCAAATTTTCTGAATTTGTATTACAGAATAGAATTTTAAATAATAATATCTATTAAAACATATTTTTTATAAATAAATTTTATTATTGTATATTATTTAATATACCTTTATTATTATTATTTCTTACAAATTAAATAAGAAAATTATATAGGATTGATAAAATTATTTGTATACAATTTCTATTTTACAACGAGAAAAAAAAATTGTTGATTGAAAAAAAAAAGTTTAACAATTTTGATATAAAGATAGATTTAATTAACTATAAATTAATAATCCTTAATACCACAATAATTTTTAACTTGAATTTAAATTATTTATATTTAATTGTGTATTTCTCCTGCATTGAAGTAGAAATGTAAAATGAATAAAGATATATTATCATGCAAAATCTAATGTGTATTTGGAAAAAAAATAAGCAAATAGAATTTTATAATTAATATTTTTTAAACTACCTTATTAAAGGAAATAAATAATGGATATATAATTCCTTGATTCATTAATATAAAATAGTATACAATATAATAAAAGATGCTCAACAACAACATGGTCTTCGACATGGAGATTATCAACGTTATAGAGGATATTGTTCAAGACGTTTACGACGTTTACGCAGAGTTCTGAAAATGCCACAAGGTGATAAACGTCACTTTAAACGTCGTGATGTAGTACCTGCAGTAGTTCATGATGATAAATTTTTGCTTATACCTTTAATGTTGGCTGAAAGAGCATGGAGTTATGCTATGCAATTGCGTCAAGAATCTAATACTGAACCAAGAAAAAAGTTTCATTTAATTTCAAAACTAAGAAAAGCAGCAACTTATGCCTTGCAGTTAGAGAATTTAATTGAAGTAAGTTATACTAAATATATATAGAAACTCTAAAAACAGTGTCATGTTCATCTTTAGATTTGACTTTAGCTAATCAGGTCAATTCCTTGACCTATAGTAATTTCATCGTATTAAAATTATTGCAAGCTTTCTCATTTCATTCCTTATGCAGGCAAAGGAAATGAAGTAAAGTAAAATACCAATAATCGTAACTGTTAAAAAATACCTTGTAAATAATAGTGTTTTAATTAAGTATATTAATTTAATTTTATTATGTATTTATAATTACAAAAATGTATTGATAATACATGTAATTACAACATTACTTTTATATAATATTACTTTTATACGTATATATATGAGTGAGTATCAAATTCCATACTTAACCAAAATTCATTGTGAATATAAGTATACAAGTTATGGTATGGCTTTGGATTAAGTATGGAATTTGATACTGACCCATTTATATATATATATA
>JABFQC010000616.1:0-25077 GCA_022817085.1 Psilanteris sp. ZL-2020
GTTTGAAAGGAGGCTTAAAATTGTAATATCAAATCTAGAACCTATTTTCAATCTCTTTAATCTAAACGGGAAATTTTAGA
The DNA here is from genome assembly GCA_022817085.1 of Psilanteris sp. ZL-2020. Lineage (NCBI taxonomy): Eukaryota > Metazoa > Arthropoda > Insecta > Hymenoptera > Scelionidae > Psilanteris > Psilanteris sp. ZL-2020. Next base: position 81 of record JABFQC010000616.1, read on the forward strand.
CGTTTCGTGGTTTAAATTAGAGTCTACATTACCATTTACCTTTAACAATTTTGAAGCTAAATTTTTAGGGTCAAAATAGTGTTAAATTTCGACTCGGGAACGTAATACATTACAGCCGATTTTTCATACGTGGGAGAATCATATTATAATATAATAAAGAACAATTTATACTTGTATATTGTAATACTTTTATTGTAAGTTATTACCGCACTTTTTTTCACCTTAGAAAAACGGTGACAACGTTCATTGACAATAATCTGTAAAAGAATAATTTCTTTTGCAAATATTATGGTCGTATTGTGATAAAATCGACTGAAATCATCATTATTATATATAATTATGTTATAACAGTTTTTTTTAAATATTTTAATTTGGCATTAAACGGTTTCTATTTGACCTTAAGAGTGCCTGCTAAGTTTCTCTAACTAGTCCCTAGCTTATACTATTCAGTACCCTTTTAAAAACTAGTAAATTTTTACTTGAGTATATGACTTTATTGTAGACAATAAAGTTTAGTCATATAGTTTAAAACATAACTATTAATTACTGTAGTATTATTAGTTAATTAATTATTATTTACTAAATAATTAGTATATAAATTGATGTGTTGTATATCGTCATGGAACTTATTATTTGTCGTATAGCAAAAGAATTGTCTGAGAGCAAAATTCAAATTTCGTTCGCCAGGACTATATTTCATGGTCCATTCCATGTTCCATCAGTGACATGTAAGTTTTCATCCATTAATTATAGAGGAATAAAATCACCAATTATTCTATACTAAATATTTACGACATAATGAAGATTTTTCTATACTTCAATATGTCGATGTATCATGTCAAATCTTATAAAAATGGAATCGATGAAAAAATATTGAAGCATAATCATTGAAACTCTCTGTTATTCATATTCACAAAATTATTACTATGATATTAATCCCCATAAAGAAGCACTTTTTTTGTTTAATCCCCCGAAAAATATGGAGTATAGAATTTTTACAATTCCTCAGTATATATATAAAAAATCGCCAAAATTGTTTCAAATAAGAGATGCTTACTTTTTTATAAGGAATTCGAATCTGAAAAAAATATGAGAGTACTCATTTAAGATTTAAAGGGTGCCGCCCGCCTTACTCCGTAGATTGGGGATTCGTGGTCTAGTTAAACATTATTGAATGATCCCGTCAAGACTAACAACTTTTATCCATAACAAAATTTGATGCACACTTATCGCAGTTTTTCATTGTCTTAAGATAAATGACTCACTCTGTAAAGTAAGATTTATAAAAGATGTATTAAAATTTGTAAATTGTGTACATCTTAAATGGATAAAAATTAAATTAAAATAATTATAATATTTATTTATTTATTCATCGAAATTAATTCAAAGATAATATAATATAAATTATATTAATTATTAATACATTTTATTATACACAAGTGCTATAATAAATATGCAAAGTGTTATCCAGGATTTCCTTTAGGGTTCTCAATGTGTACTATGGATAACTAATAGTACTAATAGACTTGTTTATTACAGTAATGTAAAATTGCATCTTTTACAAAATATAATCACTTAAGTGATTTTTTGATGATAGGAGATTATTTTTAAATAATAAATTTAAACATACAAATAAATTTCTTGATGAAATAAGATGACCCGTCTATTTATCTTCGCGAAAACAATTCGCGTTTCAGCATTTTTAATGTCATAGATAATTAATTCTCTTAACATTAAATATACATTTTACAAACATCAAAAAATAGCATAAATTATAAAAGATATGTAATAAATAAATTAATAAAAATATAACAAAATGTCTTATAACTTATAAATTGCACGAGTTAGTATTCGGAAAAAACATAATTTAAAAATTTAGCAGACAATTCAAAGTCATCACATCATTATTTATTTTATTAATGTTGATATATTTAAAATACTGCAACGTCTTTTAATTCTTACTTTGATTAACCAGTCTAATTATTTGCTATTCTTAATTTTAGCAATTTTAGATCGTTTATCATTTATATTTCATCAAATTTGAATATTTAAGAACTTTAATTTCATTTTTCGAACTTTAACTTCATACTTCTTACCTTTTATGTATAGCGATTCATATAAGAAAAACAACTAAAAATATACTTGCGAAAATGTGAAACTTTTTTTTTATTATCCTACATTTTTTAGGATATTTTTCTTTATATAATAATCGTAACAAAAATTTTACTTAATTTTAACTCCATTTATTCGAGTAACCTACTTTTACCATTGATATATTGTATATTTTTACAGGTTTGTTGTAGGAATACAATTATTATATACGATTGTGTAGTTATTGTTTTTTACTAGTTTTATTTTTGCGTCTGAATTATAAATTAGTCTTTAAATATTAATGCCTAGAAATCTTACTTTTATCATTATTAGATCATATAGATTGTTTTATTACAAGTTTATTTCAAAATAACTAAAATTTATCTTGAAGGGCGAAACGATGTTCAGCGTTGCAAAGGAATGAATAGTGAAGCATATGATATTCATCGCGCGTACAGATGGGTTTTACATGTTTGACCTCGAGCAATGATAGACGAACTCATTGAGTCATGTTTGAATATCCGACCATGTTCGTATTTGCTCGTAATGTAAGCGGCGTACACGTTTGCAATTTGCAATAGTTACATATGTATATGTTATAATTCCTGAGAATCCGATAGTCAAATCGTGAAACATAAAGCATTGTACTGTCATTCTTAGTTGTTCAGAATTAGTATTGTATTTGTACCGTGATAAGGGGAAATTACGTTAGATATCTCAATATTATTTAAACCATACCAACAGACATAGTAAAAGTCATAGACATAGTATAAGTAATAAACTTTTAGACAAAACTAGATTATTACTTCTAGATTAAAAGTATATTCTTATTACACTAAAACAATATTCAAACGCATACTTTTATAAATTTAAGAATTAGAATATAGTGCACGTGGTTTCAAACAATTTAAGAATTATATATATCTGTAGTTCATAATAAACTAACTATTACCTATTATTTATTTTATTTTATTATTCGTTATTTATTTATTAGTAATTATTAATTGTTATATATACACACAAAATTGATAAATGAAATATATTTTATTTCGAGGATTATTCATAAACTCTTAATAGTTAATGTGAAGGATAAAAAGTGTTAAAGCAAGAACATATATTAATTTTAACATATCAATTTCATTATAATTAGTTATTCATTGCATTTATATGTAGACATTATACTGACAAATATATACTTCAATATATAAATAAATAATTATAAATAATTTATTTCTTAAGATTAATATTATCATACCTTCATGATAACAATAAACTATTAATTTTATTTAAATAACAGTTAAATTCCTTACTTTTAATATAAAATATTTATATTTATTTTTATTGTGATATTTAGAAAATAATTTAATTAATCTGGATTCTACATTCTCATCGCTAAATTAAAATTTGTCATTTTAACAATGTCGATTGTAATATTGACGTGACGCGGATCGTAAATTTTTATTTCGACTCCAGCGCCACATAGTTGTGTATAGTTTCAGCAAAAACTGTGGAATGTGACAAACGAATGTTGAATTTCATCGAATTATACAAATTGAATGACAAACAGTAATATTAATAACAGAAATAATAGTAACAATAACTGTAAACAAAATCCTATTGTATATTATTGAATAAAATTATATTTATATAGCTATGTTTGCAAAATATAATATGTTAAAAAATCGTTTTGATTATTTAACCTTTTACATAAGTAAATTTTCAACGGATTACTATTGTCATAATATAATTTTATTAAAAGAGCCAATCAAAGATATTATATCGTTCAAAAATATTTGTTTGGATTATAAACAATATTTAATACAATAAATTTCAATTTATAAACATAACCCTCTATTAAATATTTTGCCATAATATTTGTTTCAAGTTCAAATAATACAGTACGTTTATATTTTATTATTTTATTAAAATTAATCGAAAACAAGCCTATGCAACGTTCTATATGTAGATGCGAGAAACGATGGTTTGTCAAAAAATTCACGGTGGCGCCACGTGTGTTATAGTCTTGTTTACATCACATATCAGTTGACCATCTAAACTAATTTATATTAATATTTCATACAATTATGTATTATATATAATATAAATTTATATAAAACGATTTTTATCTTAATTTTATTGTTTTCAATATATGTGTAAGATTAAGTATTATTAACCAAATTGATATAAATATTTTTTTAATGCTATTTCAATTCAAATAAAATTAAAATTAAAATAATTAAATTATAAAACATATACTCTGTAATATAATTTTAGATTAGTTTTAATTCATTTCATGAGTGCAGTACAGCGAGAAAATCTTGCCGGACTAGTACACTAGTGGCGCCACCCCGTTTTTTTAGTCATTATGTGGCCATGATTTTATTGTGTGTTGCATAGACCTGATCGAAAAAAATGTTCTATTGTTGATTTGATCGATTATGACATTAATATTTACAATCTAGATATTATGAATTACGATTTTGATTGTTCCACCAGCGACAATCTAATGTTATTAAAACTTACAATCGTAGATTGTAAGATTGACGGTCTAGATTGTTATTTTAACAATCTATTTTCCTGAATGTATTTTTCATCTATATCTCCAATCTACTTTAACAGAAGGGAAACGATTAAAGCAATTGATTCTAATTTTTTACGAGGGTGTGTACAATTATTTTATCTAATGCACCTTCCAACGTTCAATTCTTGTAGCTGTAATTGTTTATTTATGTAAATTTTTGGAAAAGATCTAAAAATAAATTTAGTTGCACATTGATATAAAAATGCATTAATTTACTAGTATCATATCCATAAAACATAGGCAGAAAAAAATACTTTACTGAAATGTGTTTACTGAACTACAAGGTCATATTATTTTCACATATTGTTGCTATGTAGGCCATGTGTTGTTAATTTGCAAAACTATTTTAATTATTTATCTGTATTGTCTTTTTTTTCTGCCATATATTAACAATATATAGCCAATATCGTTGTAATGCTTTTAATAAATTACCCATATATTGCATACATTTTTATCTATATACTAGTAAAATACATGTATTAATAAATCGAGTGCATAGAATGGGCTGTAGTGATGGCACACAACGGAAGGTGGTAGAACATCGTTGGCGATGTTCGTCACTTAAATAGGTAACCGTTCTTATAAAACATATAATGTTTACAATTAATTTACAAATAATTTTGTTTTTTTTTTAATTTCATTTTTGTAAAAATTTACTATTGTTTAGCGGTAAACACAAATAAATTAAAATTACTTTCTCGTAAATCGAGCAACAAATATAATATTAATTACTTAACTTAACTATTACTTAAGAAATTCATCTATTAAATATTAGATTATATCTGTCTTCGTTGCACTATAATACAACGAGTAGGGACATTGTTATTAGTTTTGTTAAGTTTGTTGTTTACTATTTAATAATAATAATAATAATAATAATAATAATAATAATAATAATAGGGGAGAGACATAAGCTGCGACTACAAAGAACCTAGGCAAGTTGCCCTTTGTTCCTCCTTATACTAGATACAATTTAGTACTTGCAATTGTTCCACTGGATCCGGATACGACATAGTGGATACTACAGAGTCCAATTCATATAATTAAAAATTCGACATTTCATGCGAAACTAATCCAACTGCTCCATGTATATAGAAATCGGTGGTCTACCGATATTAATAAACGGCACAAGAATGGCCCATGAATGGCTGACTATGACAATCTGCTTGCTTGTATAATATAATATAACCATGTAGAAAAATCTGTGGTCTGCCAGTGCTAAACGACCGGCCCAAGCTTGGCTCAACCTTGGATGCCAATCTTGGCAAACCGTTGGAATGTAACGCCAATTATCTTTGGCCCAACGTTGGTAGCCGACGGTTCATCGTGTAGCTCAATATCATTAAAATGTATTTGTGATTAGTTCGCGCTTGTGGTTAGAGTGGCAAAGGCGGAAACTATATATTAAGGAGTTAAGCAACATTGGCGACGGCTGTTACTCGGATGGGTGACCGTATGAAAGTTCATAGAAGTTGTTTTATAATGATTAAAATACGTTTTCAGATATTATCACATATAAACAATTTAATAATTATTTATTTTTTTTGTTTAAATTAATTTTTTGTTTAAAAAAAATCAAGCTTGGGCCAAGCATGGCCCAAGCTTATGCCAACGGTCGGCTGCCAATGTTGGGCCAGAGGTAACTGGCGTTACATCCCGACGATGGACCATCATTGGCAACTAACGGTCAGCCAACCGTCGACAGTGTTGGGCCAAGCTTGTGCCGTTTGTTTTTTTCTACATGGGTCATTACTTAAGAGTCAATATATGACAAAATTAAAAAATGCTCGCCTAAATATAAGATAAATATATATAGTCTTATATTATATATACATTTAATATTAGATCTGTCGAAATCCATATTAAAATGGCTATATATATATAACTAATGATCATATACCAATATATTATAATGTAATATATACAGTATTAAAACCGTTTAAAACAACCGTATATACATATAAATGACTAATACAAAACAAAACATTTCAGAATATATGTCTTAGATACAAACATATATATATATAAAATCATTCATTGAATAGTTGCATACGGTGAACTCATATTAAGACCATATCTCACATTAATTCCATTCATATAAAACCAAACGCACACGACGACGCGTATCTCATATTAACCCACGTGACGTCTTAATTCACTCAACACTCGCAATTGCAGCAAACCCATCTCTTCAGTCTACCGTATCGCATTACTATAAATTAGATATTTCGCAATCGAATTTGACCGAGACGGCGCGCATTGAATTTGATAATGCGCCGAGCGTTATCGGCGCGCATAGTGATCGATGGCAAATAATTGCGCGCCGAAATAAAATGTGTGTTCGGAAACATTCGCGCGTCCACACATTCGCATCGCGTCGCGCCGAATGTATGCCGCGCAGATAACACTGGTACTTGGCCCTTGACGCTTCGGCACATTTGATCTACACATGTGTTTATCTTTTGCGTCCGTGTGTTCGCGTTTCTGCCAGCGAAATTCCGCGCTGTTACGGCGATATGACATCAGTCGCCGGCCCAATTGCATTCGTCGCGCGAGATACGCCAACCTCATCGCGTTATTGTTTCGAAATTCAAAAAATAAATTACCAAATCGAAACTGTCGCGGTTTGCTTTTCGAATAGTTATATCTGTTCGCAGACGTCGCGTTGCGATTCATTCGTAACGCATTAAAATCTTTCGCGATCGTAAAAAATCGCAATTTCGGAATTCGACGATTTTCCCACGCCATGTTGGAAAATTGGTTTCGAATTATATATTGACGAGTTGCAACGAGCGGGAGTTATGTTCGAATCTTAATCGGCGCAATGGAAATGCTTGGTTTAATATATGTCCTTGTCTTTGTCGTGCGATTAAACCGAGACAATAAGGACGCGGTGTCGTTTCTTTGGTCCGAAACCGGCCACTTTTTGATCGCCATTTTGGTCCTCGTCGCGAGTTCGGTGTAACCTTTGACCGGGCCAATCGCAGTCTGCCTGGGGGTAGTTCTAATCGAAATGCACGACAAAAGTACAGAACCGCTTTGCGAGGTGTGCGACAAAGTCGAACGATTAAAGAAGAAGGATGGAAAAAGAAACGCAGCGCCGCTTCGCGAATTGCGCGCGTACTCGGCTTTGTTATTGGTTCGTTTGTCGTGGAAAATTTCGCTAACCGTCTGTGTTTATTTTCTGAGTGGCGAACAGTGCCACTCGAAAGTTGCGTACGATATCTCAAGGATCTCGGATGACACTCGATTATTATAATCATCAAACTCCCCTCGACTGATTCCGCGATCGAGATAAAGTTTCGATTTTCGTTCGAGATCGGGTTCTTAAGAACGCGAACGGGGTAACCTTTCACTTGAACGAATGATATTGAAATCGCTTTATGGTCCGCGAGCGCGATCAATAAATATAACGCGCGATGCAATGCGATGGCATCGCGATGCAAACGGTTGTCGCGGTTTCGAAGTAGGCAAAATAAGCACCGTCTTATATATTATATATAGTTTTGAAAATACCGATTTTTCGATTTAAGGCATTGAAAATATCTTCTTATAAGACATTGCAGTTTATTTCAAGATACGGTCTTGACTTAAGACACTAGTATCTTAAAGTAAAACAATTTCATGAAAGCATTTGACCGTTGATGCAATCGATATTTTATTTGAGTTATACATGTATTGCATACTTACCTCGATAGATATGTGTCTCTTGATACAAGTAAAATCTCATTAATGTAAATACATTTTTTATAAATGATTCTTATTTCAGTTGGAACAAGCCAGATTACTTTTTAATCGACAATATTCCCGTTCATACACAAACATGATTAGCAAGTACATGTATGTAGGTCAAGCGTAGTTAGGTGCGACCGATAATCTAATGGGTGAACGGTATTGTTATAATTTTTTTGGTACTAATTAATATGCAATTAGGGGTCATAAATAAATTTTATTTTATAACGATAACTTTGTGATTATTAACTTTATTAATTGAGTCATATTACATTGATATATTTTGTAGGTTATGTTTCGAATAGTAATAAACACGATAAATAACAGAATGAATACATACCAGAATAAACAGAAGAAATAGGTTTCAACAGCGTTATTACATTGGTTGGAATTTTGTACGTTGAAGGTATTAAGAAACTTGATTAGATAGCCGCCATTTTATTTTCAATAGACTTATACTTGGACCAATCAATTTCTAGCCGTCAGCTTGCCGGTCATAGGCTTTCTCATTGGTCAAAAATTCTTACCTGCTATCGTCGTTGGCCGAGATATTTGGGTTCCTAAGATACGCCCATTCATCGAAACTAGTTTCGTATACACACAATCAAAATTCCGGTTGAAGATGCTCAGGAGATTTTATCCAATAGCATGAATTCTTCACGCCTAAAACAGATTTCGATTAGACCGACTTCCTATGGATGCAAATAAGGGAATATTCCGCAGTCAAGCAGATTATATTCTTATTTTAAAAATGTTATTTGTTGAATTAAATGATTATAAATAATTATGCAGTACTATTATTACAATAATTTTTGTTAGTTTTTTATATAAAAACATATGTATATATTATCATAAATGACAAAACATCAGAAATCTTTTTCTATATATATATACATATATATATAAATAAATACATTAATAATGTAGTAACAATAAATTATAAAGTATTATCAATATTTTGCTATAATATATATTCAAACATAATCAAAACGCATAATACATAGTCTCTATATATATACATATATAAACGCAAATATATATAAGATATACAGTCTAAATACGATGTATTTACATGTGTAATATATAAACAAAATATTATAACAAGCGCATTAATTTTTCCATCAATGATTTAATTAATATTATCCATTAACATTATCACCATACATTATCTCATATTAGGAAAATATTATAAAACCTCCACACACACGTATATATTTCACTTTCGTCAAAAGCCATTACACCTGATTCAAGCAAAACCCCGATCACGAAATGAGATTGAACGTTATGTTTCTGTTCAACGCAATTAACATTTTAAATTTATTCGTGAAAAATTTTCTGCCATACGTCCGTTTCAAAATGCAACAAGAGTAATAACCTAACCTCAAAGATCGTCTACGATACCAAATAAACCGTGAAAAAATATTCTTTTACACGGCATGATCGTACTTTCAACTGAAATCAAAGGGAACGTGAACATAAAGGTTCGGATACGAGCGTTATTTCGTCATCGAATAAACTTATTGCAAGTGAACTGAATACAGTGCTAAGTGCATCTGCATTACCCTGTATCAATTGACTTCCAATTGTCCACGAACACCATTTGACCCAATTTCGAAGCCCAATTGGTCGAAGTCTCGCACACACGTACGCTCGCGAGTCACGTGTATGCGTGTGCTTTTTGCGCATCCTCACGAAAATTGCGTACTTATTCGCGCGGCAATGAACTTTCTACAAAAGTTATTTCCTTTCCCCTTGGAGGACTTGGCGTGACATAATAGCGACGGCATCTCGGGTTGAAGTACGACGCTCGAATCTCGCGCAATGTTTCGCTAATAATTGCGACGATTGAATTATAAACGAAATTACTCGATGCTCGAAGAAAAAAAAATGTTGCCACGATGAAGGTGTTTTGCAGGTGAACGCAATTAGTCGACGTTAAATTCAGGTAGTCGGATTTGTCAAACGGCTATTGCGTTTAAGATAACAACGTCCTTGTGACTTTTTGTCTGATACAATCAATTATTTATCGCGATCTCGTATAAAATGCACTCGCGTAAATCCGTCGCAGTAATTAAACGACGATTCCGTGAACGTAAACGGAACCGAAATGCACTGATACGGACAACGCAATACATTTGACGAATGATTTATCAAAGTGACGGATTATAATGGCAAGAAACAACAAAGATATTTGGAGAAGCGCGTGCATTATGCAACGAGAGTTACGCGAAAATAAAACGAGTGCTATTGGTTTAAAAAAAAGAACAGTTCTCGGTACGTTTTACATATTTGACGTGTACGCTTACAGTATTTATTTGCATCGGGTAATTATTTATTTGAACTGGAAATAAATAAAGAAGCGGGCTTCTGGTAAGAGAAAATAATGGAGGAAAAATAAGGCGACTGTTTTTCATTCATTATTTATGTAAGTTTAGATTATATTAATATTTATGTATTACATTCTCCGCTGTGCAATTTAGATAATCAATACACGCAAATAACCAATTGCTTTTTGCAATCGAATTAAATTGTGTTCCTTAAATTGCTATTTTTCTCAGCAAAAAGCAAATGTTGCTTTTAGTTTGGTTATAATTTACTGCTGTACGTTAAAATTCGTCATTGACGAGTTTTCTGGATCAAACAAAAATTAAATAAAAATACATATTATAGATAAAGGAAGAGGGTCTTTGTGAGTATAAGGAAAAAACGTAAACATTTGATTTTCTCATAATTATTTTATTCGACTGAAAATACGCAACCACAATTTTACAGATTCCAGTGAAACTGCGATTCATATACAAAATTTTACCGAAAATATGATAATAATCATTTGAAGTGCACCCGCAAGAAAGTAATTTCAGAATAGCATGTGTGCAACAAGTGTAAGAAAAGTACTGCTTTTCATCGTAAGAGCAGCGCATAGCTGGATAGTCGTCGTTGTAATAGTCCTCCTCATCGTGGTCGCCGTTGAATTACATTATTATTATGCGTAAATATTTGTTATGTGAATACGAGGTATAATAAGAATAACAATAACAAGAACACCAAAATCTTTATTAACCAAATCCATTCATACAGAATTACACTTTCAAAGTACTAAAAAAAACATCGACGACCGAGCGATCGTTCGGCTGCATTGGAAATCCGTTAAACTCCGCCGAACAAGGGATCTCAGCGAGCAGCGACTCGAACCAAATATTTCCAGTTAATTGAATTGTACACTGCTGACAGTAACGTAACCGCGACGCAACGCCGCCGCGGTCGTGAATTCCTGGCGCAGACCGGCCTCATCTGGAAAACGATGCAAATCGGCAAAAAATGGTAACGCGGCGCAAATCGCGCCCGTCACTTTCATTTTCTGCGCCGGTCCGATCGGCGCTCGATCCGACCCCATTCGCGCAGCCTAATTGGCCACGAATCCTAGGTTAACGAAAATGGCGCGTCTATGCCGGTCGGTTGCGCGCGGCAATGAACTTTCTAGATCTGTTACACAATAGTCATGCATTACCGCGAAATCCACAAGTTATACCTCCCCGCCGATGGTCCCCTCGCGCGCCCCCTCCTCGCGCGGCAAAATGCCCTCAACTTTCGTCCGAAACAACAACGCAAGAATCCTCCTCAAGCACGTGTGTGTGGAGCGGTGAGCGAGCGGGCGCGCGCGCACCCGTCTTGGTGTGCGCGCCGCGCGAGCGGGAGAGCGAGACAAAGAGGGAGGAAGGCACGACGAGAGCGAGACGCCGGAGGCCCGCTGGTGGGGAGGACGGCGGCGCCGCGGTGGGGGAAGTCGGATGGCGGCGGCGGCGGCAGCGGCGCCCCCAGCGCGCGCGCCGCGTACGCGGATGCAGTTACGGGAGCGCAGCGCGACCCAACACAACTCGCAAATGCATATTCCAGCAAGACGGCGAGGCTGGCTGGCTGGCTAGCGAGTCTCTCTCTCTCTCTCTCCCTCAATTTATCTCTTTCTTTCTGTCTCACTCTCTCTGTCTGTCCCTCCTCCTCTGTCGATCTATCTCTATCCGTTTGTTGCGCGAGTGTGTCCGAAAAAAGTGGTGAAATTTGCGCGACAAGAATTTTCGTCGTGCCGAGATTGTTGCGACGACGGCAGCAAAAACAAGTGAGGGAGAAGAGGACAACGCGCCGACCGAGCACGCACGAGAGGAGAAACAAAAGCGGATGCAAGAGTTGCCGCGAAGTGCCGAACGAGTGAGTTTCGCGCGTCTCATATGCTCCACGTGATCCGAGCGCCCGGATCGTCACTGCCGCGCGAGCGCCCCGACCGTGCCCGACGCCGAGCCCACCCGAAGTGCGGCGAATTTTCGGGGCTTCCCCCGAGTCGACCGCGCGCCACCCGAAACCCGACGGGGATTCCCCGGACGCCGCGCTCGGACACTAGCCGCAGTTCCGCCGGCCGATCTTGACCTCGCCAACCGAGCGCTGACTCGGTCGGTCGGTCGCGAGGGAACGACCTTCATCCTCCGCGGGAGCCACGGGCGCTAGTGCCGTGCCTGTTCTTTCGTTGGATCGTGCACGCGCGCCAACGCGTTTTGGTTTATTTCGCGGCCGATTTGGTTCGGCTGGTTCTCGTCGGTTGAGTTGAGCAGTTGTTCTTGGTTGTTCGCCGAGCTTGGTTTAGTGGATGGTCCGAGTGCGCGCAGGCAAAACGGACCGACGACGGGACCCGAGTGTCACCCGGTTTCATCGACGAACGCCGGCAGAGGACGCGCGACGAGCAACGACGCCGGCCGGCCACGACCAGTGAGTACCAGAATTTTGCTTGCACCGTCCAATTGCGCCGCGGTTTCGGTTTGGTGCGACGGCCGACCGACGAGCCGGCGGACCCACGTGCCGGCGCCGATGTGAGTGCGTTTTGTGAACGAGTGTGGTCTGGTTCTTGTTTGCCGAAAGCCGAGTGCCGGGCCGACCGTTTGGCATCGCCGCAAACGGTACCAAACACCTGTTAGCATTTCCACACGGGCGCCGTTTTTGGCAGCGTTTTCCGGCCGCGCTCCGAGTGCCGTCGGACTGGTGTCCCGCGAGTCCCACGAAACCTGGCATCGTTCCCGGTTTGGACGGCCGACGACGCAAAACGGAGCTCGCCGATGGGTTATCCAACCTGTTTCGCATTTTGGTCGCGCTTTTTGGTTTCTGTCCGGCGTGGTTGTCGGTGTTTGTGCGACCCAACGACGACGATCGTATCGACGATTCTCCGAGCGAATCTTCGCCTACGGGTTGACCAATGACCGATGACCAGTTTCCGCTTGAAAAAGCCGATCGACGATTGTGGGATTGATCCTTACGGAGTAAAACCGTTTCATCGTCGTCGGGATTTGTGGTGGAAACGACCGTTTTGTAACGCGCAGTTTTTTCTCGCGACGCAAATAATTCTCGCGGGTGTTGGTTTCGGCGCTTTTATTGGCACCGAAATCGCGCGATCACGGTTCGATTCGCAGCCGTGGCATAGTGTGTCAACGCGGGTTGAAAAAAACGTGCCAGTTGTTAAGTTGTAAAAAAAACGCACGATAGACTGCGATCGACGAAAGCGCAGGAAAAAACGCAGCAGGCCCGAGTCGATCGGATTGGTGCATTAATTAAGCCGTTCGCGCGAAATTATCCGTGCCAATAAAACACGCTCGATCGTATACGTTCGAATGCAAAATCCATCGCGACGTTTTATCTCCGAGAACGCTCGACGTTTCTATGCGCCCGTTTGTATATGCTCGGCGGTTTAGAAGTCTGCGTTCCATATATATATATTTATATATATATATATATATATATATATATATCGATCGGTCGTGAAGTCTGAATAACCGATCGATTGAATTTTGATAATGAAACGATGTCTTGTTTATACCGGAACCGATTCGACCGCGTCCGCGAAACCAACTCGATAATCGCGAATTCGTTTGACGTGCCGAAAGTACGCCGCAAAATGTCCGAAACTTGCGCCAACAAACTTTGCGAATCGTCGTCAAACTTTAGTTTTCGTGCGGCATTTTTTGGCGAAGAGGGCGCCACCTCACGAGGACACGGATCACGCTTCTAAAGAAACGAAGAAGAACGAAAGAGAAAACTCGGTTTCTTAGCTCGTTTCCTGCGATCTTGATAGCGACAAACCTTTCGTTACAATTTCGACGTTTCGCACGAATTAAACCGAAGAAACATTTTCGTGTCACTTTGTCCCTTCCGCCTTACGGCGACGAGTTGAAATTTAGTTCTGACGGCGAATAAAAGTTTTTACAAGTGGAAAACTGTCGATTCACAAACACCGTTTAATCATTACCGCGATAACAATAGTTTCTGCATAAAATTACGAGTTTTTTATCCGCCATGAAGAAACCGGAATATTTTTCCGTTAATCTAATTTTGATTCATTAATGTAGCCATTAATTGGCTTTTTCTGACGAATCTCTGCGCAAAAAAAAGAAAAAGAAAAAGATTTTTCTACTTACCGTAACAAACTTTTTTGTACGCAACGGTGTATAATTATTATCAATATCGCTAATTGTTTCGATAATCGTTCGAAATGTTCGGTTTTATTCATTTCTTAGATATAACAAATTCTTCGAAATCAAAATTTGTTTTTATTTATACTATCTAAAAATGAATGAGTTAAATTTCTCTTATTGTCACTGTATAGTTCTCCAGTGGAGAATTTTGGACTTTAAAAAAGTAAATATTCAGTCACAATAAGTAGAATTTAACTTATTTATTTTTAGAGAGTACGCGTCGCGATTTCTGCGCTATTTATTGCAATCTAATTATATTGATTAAAGTGCCAGAAGACGCAAACGCATGAAATACATAAAGTTTATAATTCGACGTGGTTTGTTCTTTGTTTATAATTATTTTATTAAACTTCGCTACACATATATATGTGTGTGTTTTTAGTATTGCAGAAGATAATGTTGACAGATTTTTAATCAACGAGCTCATTTTCAGAGTCTTAAATATTTTATCGCGTTTTATTCGTTATTTTAATTATATCTTCGTTTCGAATTGAAGTGACAGAAATTACGATTATTATTATCTACCGTATTACATAATCGCAACATTATGTCGTCGGACGTAAAACCGGAAAAAAGACTGTTAATCGGCCCATGCGTATTGGTTTTCAGGATAAATTATCGTTCAAAATAAACCAAACATTCTTTGTCCAAACTTAATTATCTGAAACGAATTTAACTCGATCGGTCGAATTCTGCGTAGATCATCTTGGCATCGGTCAGTTTATAATTCCCGAAATTTTAACCGAAACAGTATTTCCTTATCAATGTTTGGTCTGAGATTGGCACCTCCGATCCCGTCGGGCCCGAATTCGTGTCGAAAACCAAGCCACTTCGTCCTGGCCGTTCGTCATCGCAGCCAACAGATGTCTCATGTTTCGAGCGATGTTTCGTTTTATCGCAATCCGCGTGACTCATTCATAAAATGTTCGCCGTTATTATGCGTTTTTGGACGTTTGTTTCTCGTTTCGCAAATGTAAACCATAACGGAAATGTGACTCGAGTCCCGAAATACGAAGCAAGAATTTTGTTTTCCTCCGAGCAGATTAAGTTTGGGCAAAATCGACAATTTCGTTCTTCTTTCTGCCCGCGAGTGAGTTGAAAAAATCATTTTTAATTTCGGATTCTTTTAATCTTCGTTTTCGTATTTTATATTTATTATTTACCGTGCAATGTTTGTTGAAGTGAAAAATTTTCGTCAATTTTCGGTGATTGTGTGTTTGTGATAATTTTAGGTGACCAAACAATTTTCTTTCCTTTATATATATATATATAAAGACTAAAATCCTTAATCATTCGCGTTTTTTAATTATCTCAAGTGTTGACAGTTTCTGTAAATATTTATGACGCTTTACTTCAAATTTCAATGATTTTCTGTTTAAAATTTTATTTCCACTTACATACAATGAAGAACTTCTAAAATTGTTCGCAATTTATAATTAATTGAACTATTAAAATACGTACTCCATAAATGTGCACTTGACACTTTTCTTCAACTCTCGATGATGGCGTGTTTGTGATAATTTTAGGTGACCATTCAATTTTCCTTCAGTTATACATAATGACAAAAATTTCGGTAAATAATAATTTACAATTTTCTTTTTCAATTTTCAGTAAGCGTGTGTTCATAATATTTTTTCCACTTACATACAATGAAGAGCTTCTAAACTTTTTCGCAACTTATAATTAATTAAACTATTAAAATACGTGCTCTATAAATGTATACTAGACAGTTTTCTTCAACTCTCGATGATGGCGTGGATGTCAAAATTTTAGGTGACCATTCAATTCTCTTACATATAAACTATACAACAAGCTTCCAGAATTGTCACGTATTTGAATTATCGCAACAATGTTAAAAGGCGTTTTCTATAAATAGGTTATAAATATCCTCGTTTCCTTCTCGATTAAATTCACGTTTTTATAACTCCTCGCGGTTTATTCCCGCGCACTCGTATAACAGATAATTTGTTTAAATTTAAATTTATCAGCGGATTGTTGGATGCAAATTTATTAAAGAATTGTCATTAATTGACGAGAGCGAGAAAGCACGAGTCTGCTTTATTGGTCATTTCTGCCGGTCGTCTGTTCTTTTCGCGTTGAGTTCTTAAACGTCTTATAAAAATTACGGGATATAAATAAAAGAGTGAAAAAAAAGCATCTCCGAAGGAAAAAAAAACCGATTACAGCGTTCTATAAATAATGTGCAAAAGACGCGAACAAATTGCATCAAGATGTTAGTATTTCGCTAATCGGCGTAAGAGTTTATTATGAAACGAACTAACGCCGAAAAATTCGAGAGGGCAGCACCGTCCAACCGACACGCAGACCGAGTGTACGTGAACGGCAGTTCAATTTAGGGACGAGCGGTCGTGCAATTGTGTTTCACTTAAGCGTTGATTTTTTTTCTTCTTTTATTCGCATTTTAAATGTTACGAAGATTGTCTCGTTTGTGATCGCAAGGACACAAATAAAGCACGAAAACGAGAACGCAAACATCGTCGGCGGTCTCGAGATGCAAAGTTCGACCAGCGTTTAAGAAAATTAAAAAACTTCTGCAAATTCGTAATGCGGTTGTCGATCAATTGTTCGGAACAAAATTTTGCGACAAAAAAGAGTCGAATCGTAACTCGGAAGGCGTAACAAATGTCACGATCTATATTTAGACGCGTATAATTGATGATGTCAAATAATGATTTTGTTTCAATATCCCAAAGTCGTTTGAACGTTTGCAGAACTGAATTTATTAAAACTCGTATCAAACATATTGTTTAACACTTCATTTCGATCGTAAATTAATTTTCAAACGAAATCGAATAACGTGTTTATTAGTGCTAAAACTCAACAGTGTTATGTACTCGAGTGACATTCGCGGTCGTAAACTTTGTAAACAATGCGATCGCGAAACGATAACAAATAATTAACGTTCGCAATTTAAAGAATATTTTCTGCCCGATCTACCTATTAATTATACTTTTTAATCGCAAGTGGAATGACACGGCTTGTTATTCGCTTAAACGGCTGTTTGATTTTTCAAATAAATTCAATATCAACGTTATTGAGAACCACGAATAAAGTTACCATTGTTGTATTCACACCGACGACGAAATATAAGTATTTATCGTGTTGAATTTTCATGACGATTCCGGTGTAATGGCTATACGGCGTAACCGAAATAAAAAAAAAATCAAAGCGCGAAAATACACGATTATTAACCAGTCGAAAATCGAGTATCAAATTACTTTTGTTAAAATGATAAAGACAGTTGTAATCAAAATTAACAAAATACGACAATCGAAATTACGACAATACGTATTCGTTTCGATTATGTCGTTAAAAACGAATACATTCGATTTCACCCGAATTAGTCGTCGTTTATTAATTTTTATTACCCAATTCGATGCCTTTGCGATTACCATTGTTGCGCCCGTTATTACACACTTTCAGTCGTCCTAATACCGAAACACGGCACTCGCGACCCGCGCGAACGAAACGACGCCGGTTAAAATTCGACCGCCTAATGCCGATTCCGGGAAATCGATCACCGAGGCGACATTTTTCGCGCGCCACTCCGCTGCCCCCTCCACTCACGGCGCCGTCCGTTAAACCGCCGAATCTCGGAATTCGTCGGTCGGCCACGTGACCGGTTCGCGTCCCGACGAGCACGTGGTGCGGCGTCGTCGGAATTGGAAAGTCGAGCGGCAGGTCCCGCGACGTCTTTCGCCGATCGGACCGACGAATTTCGCGCGGGGAAATTGCACACGGACGGATTTTAGAAAGCCGCGCGCGACAACATTTTGGCCGGCCGATTCGCGTCGCGAACTTTATGGCCGCGGTGTCGAATGAAAGTTTTATGTTTCGGCGCGGGACGGTGAAATCTTGACAGTTTCGCGATTCAAACGAGAAAATACGTTTCTATAGTCGAAAGCATCGTCGGTTTAATTTCGTGTTTGTGCCCGATTCGTTGTCGCGAGTGCGCGCGCGCACACACACAGTAAGCACGAAATAAGAAACAAAAACAGAACGTTCCGCGTGACGCCGCGAATCGAACAATGACGGTTTGTTTTGGAAACACATTTTTCGTCAACTTGCAGTTCCGCGAATTGGCTCGAGCCGCGGCCGTGTTGTTGCAAACAACAATGGCCTGTTCGCGGCTGTTTGCGTTTCGATAAGTTTTTCGGGGAACTAGCGAAGACGTTCGGAATAAACGATACGTTCATTTGACACTCCGAGCGATCGTTTTTCTCGAACACAAAATATGACCTTCGTTGCGTTCATTTGTTTTCTTTAATTTTTTTTCTTTCTTTCCTTCTCTTTTCACCATTTTTCGTAAATATAAATGCACATTATCGAACCATCGTTCGAACCGCGATTCATTCAATTGATTCAATTACCGCGCGTTTCTGAACGCAACCGAAATAACAATTGTCCGTTAAAAAGCGTTTTTCGGTCGGACCGTTGCCTCACGAGCGGCTATTTTTTCGCGCCGTATCGCGAGGCGAAAGCAACAACCGCGGCATCGTGAAATCTTTGCCGACTGGAATGCCGTTGCGGCCCTGAAATCCAAGCCGAACACGAGGCGTTCTAGTAGTAATGGCGTCAAGGCTAGAACAGTCATGTCGAAAGAGAAAGAAACGCCCGAAACCGCCGCCATCGGGTTTCGTTAGTCAGCGCGCTCGGTTTCGTGATTTTCACGCGCATTCGAACTTTGATTTGACCTTCTTTGCGCTGGCTCAATTAGGCTCGCCGCGAACGAAACTGCGACGCTTGAAAAATTGATACTCGCGCGCTACTTTTTAAGTCGTTTGAAAGACGACATGCGTCGCATGAAATTTGATTATCAAAACTTCGAAGTGCGTTTTCGGGACACGCGGTGTATTTTAGATCGAAAATAAAAATTATTCTTTTTTTGTTTTTTCACGAAATGCTTATTTTGAGAACATTTGTATTTCGTCTTAATGCGAATGAGTCGATAATTTTGTGTACATAAATATAATTTTGTAGTTGATATAGACATATATATATATAATTATATAACGCAAAATTATTTACATATCGTATATATATACATAAATTGAATACAGGAATTAATAACAATTAACAACTATTTTCGAAAAATCGAATAACGCGCATTAACGCAACTTATTTGTATTTAATAACTGTACAAACTCGATTCTATAAATCCCGAGAAATTCTCTTTACCTACACATAAACGGCCTTTTGACATTGAACTGCCGTTGGAATCCAAAAATTCGTGGATTCGATGCATGTTTCGCGCGGTGTCGTTGAAATGCAAACAAAAAAAGTTGTCGCCAAAAATTGCGCCACTCGACGAACGGGCCTCATAAAACGACGCGCGTGCATGGTAATCGCGCGTGATTAAAGATGCGTTTCCAAGAGTTCGCGTCGTAATAATTGCATCGCGCGGGAAGAAAAAAAAGAAAAAAAATAATAAGTTTTTGTAGTCGGCAATTGGCGTCCTCGTTTCGCACTCCGACGGGATGCTGGATTCGTCTAATTGCATTCTATTTATTTCGTTTCGAAAATAAACATCCCGAGCCGGCGAAGGTCAAATTTTCAGTCAACAAATACATTCGATTTGTCTTTGACGTTTGTTTACTATTTTTAACCTTCTTCATCTTGTATCACAATTGTTCGATCATTTTCCTTCTTTCTCTTATTGTCATTCGCATTGTTATTATTGTTGTTGTTATTGTCATGATTGTTTTACTCAAGTCAATTAACAATTATTCCACCAGTTTCTGACGAATAAAATTTTATACATCGTCGGAATTTGCGTCAAAACAAATACGGTATAAAAAAAAAGCTCCGTCGTTCTCGAAACGCGCGTTTCGTTTCATTGGCGTAAATTGATCCGCGCGCGTCATATTTCGCGTGCTAATATTTGCCGTTGCCGAAAAATGCTCGCGTCGGGAGATGATTAGAAACGTGTTGCGCTTCTCCAACACAGTGAAAGGCGAACTTTTGTGCATACCTTTCACCAATTTGGAATCGACCGCGAGTCAATTGAATGAAACAGATTTCAGAGCCAGCACAAAGCCCGTTCCGCGCGCCGCGCAATTTCCTAATATTTCAGATAAGGTCACGCGCGCGCGTTAAATAAATTTTAACGCGCGCCGCGCGCGTCATCCCGACGCCGAGTAACGGCATCGCGGGGATCGCGATCGATCGGAAATTAATTGCCCGACAAAAATGTTTATCGTTATTCCCGGAATTTCGACCCGTTTATTGACATTTTCGCTCGCTCCGTAGACCCGCGTCTTTATCACCGATTGTTGCATCGATGTTTGCAAACAGCTTTTTATTAAACATTAGTTTTTATTTTTATTTTTATTTTGTATCGGAATTTTAAAAATCCGCCATCTGGAGGTTTTTAAAGAACTACGAACGCAAGAATCAGTGAAGTGCGTTTGTGTGCGCGAATTTAATATTGACGTTTTTCGTTGCTTTTTTGCCAGCATTTTGACGATTTAATGAACGATTGTTGACGCATTCCAATGTTTACGAACAATTTTTGGGAAATTTTATTTTGACCTACAATTGAACGTAGTCGAGAAGCACATATATGGCTACGGAAACTTAAACAGTTTAATGACAGTCGGGTGTTGATTATTATTATAATTATTATGAGTATTCGTAAATAAAGGGCGTTTGTTTATTTCTTTGTTCATTCTTCGTGCCATCTTTGTTATTCGTAAGAAACGAGATTCTAATGAGATCGAATTTCCTTCGTTTTATTTCGCGTAAATTTTGAACTTCGGTATGCAAAGGCAATGAAATAATCCAATTAAAAATAATACCCGTTAATTGACGTCATATAAAGTACGGGGTGAAGAAGAAGAAGAAAAAAAGAAAAACAATCGCATTTGCCATCCTCGATGAGCAGACGCGAAATTATTATAGAAAGGATGGTTAAATTTAAAAAATAATTGGGTTATAAATGAACGGGAACTGAAGTTATTAATAAATCTGCTTTATTTGATAATGTCGCTTCGCGCAATAAGGATACACTCTTTTTTACACCGTCAAAGTACTTGCCGAAAAATGTCCCGATTATGAATTAAAATATAAAAATACGACGAAAACACGAAAAAAGAATCGAAATCACGAAACAAAAAAGAAAAGAAAAATAAACAATAAAAAACGCAATAATGAAAACAAAACAAAAGTAGAAATGCATTTATTTACGATCGAAAGGTCAAGTATTTTAATTTCTCATTGTAATATCAAAACACAAATACCCGTCCACGCGAAATCACCGAAAACGTAAACAAACTCGTTACTTAAAGGTCACACGCATTCGCTTAGAGTGTCGTTTCAAAATACTAACATTGAATCAAAACAAAACGTTCGAATTCATTTCGCGGAATTGGTTCCGATCGCGTCGCACACGGAAGCAACCGACAAAACCGAAGACCGACACCGAAAAGGGCCGAACGCGGCGGTAAATTTGGTCACGCGGGACCCTTCGCGAGGCGCAACGAAATTAGACGTTGCGCGATCGCCGCGACGATTACGAATCTAGGCGCTAATTTTGAGTTCGCGGTGTGGGTCAGCCTCCGAACCGGCGATGTTTCTCTCTGGGTCGTTGGAACGTCTCCTGTTGCTTTAGAAAGCTAAATTCGCCGCTTATCTTTCAGTAGGTTAAAGTAGAAAATTCGGTTTGACCTCGATTTAGATGCGCGTATGTGGAACTGCAAAACCACGTCAAAGGCCTTATAGGCGTTTTGATGAGGGAATCGAACCGGTTTGCTTGATCCCAAACGCGTCTTTCCGCTGTTACCCGAACTAACACGCCGCGCGATTTTCATGTTACAAAAACAACGAAAACAACGCTAAATTGGCAGTTAGTATTAGTTCGGTGGCCGCACGTGTCTGCCCACTGGATCAAATTATTTTCGTCAACCGACGTTCCGGCGAAACGTCGATGATGGTCGTTCGTTGGAACGGCTCTTCTGAAACGCGAGAAACCGAATCGGGAATAACAAATAAAAATAAAAAGATAAAAAAACCCGAAACAACGAAACCAACATCAAAATCGGACGTTTCAATTTCCGTTGCGTTTTAATTCGCGTCGGATTTTCAACGCGGTGTCGGGAAAAATCGACGCGTTGCGATGGGCCAGTCCGCTTTCGAGAAAGATAAAATATCTGACGCGTCGCCATCTGCCGTGAAATTAAATCGAATTGTATTTAATCAATAATTAATAAAAAAAAACGTGAAAAAAAACCAATCCGTACTAATATTATTATTTATCATCCAAATCTGAAAAGCCGCGAGCATTTTGCGCGACGCCAGCGCCACCACCACAAACGACACATTTTATTTTCGCGCCAAATAACGCAACGACTCGGCGGCAAAAACGCGCTCGCGATTTCATATCCCCGCGGCGACTTTTTCCGAACCTTCGGTCTTATCATTATTATTCTAATGACAAAGTATGCGCGATCGATGGCCGGCGATTGAGGTCAAGCCGAACTGATGAAAATGACCGGTAATCTTTACGTCCATCGTGGCGTTTTATTGACCACTAAACGGTCGATTCATAACTGGAGAAAAAAAAAACAGTGTCGTCCTTTTTTCGACTGCGCGATGATCCGCGTACCGCCATCTAGAGCGCACCGCCGCAACCAACCGGCCGAAACGGTTCGGCCGCGCGTATCCCGCCAAAAATGTGGCGCACGTCCCCCACCACTGCGCCTGAAAAGTAACCGATTTCTGTTGACCTTCAATTTATTTTGTTTATTTATTTACAATCGGCAAAATCGACCCTTTCGGTCATTTCCGTTGCGCGACCCGCATCCCATCCCTTCCGAGCCTCACCCCCCACGCGTTACCCCCGCCAACGCATACCCCCACCCCGACCCAACAGCGGAATAAAAAGCCGTCGCAAAATTGCCACGAAAACGCGATCGGCAGATATTGCGTGACGATCAATGAATTCCTTAACCCAGATCTCGACGTCATAACTGCGAGCGAAACGCGATTAACGCGCGCGGAAAAAAAAACAGAGAGAAGGAGAGAGAACGAGAGAAATAGAAACGCCGTGCATACACATAAACAACGGCGCGCGAGCGACGCGCGACTGTCACTCCGCTGAAATATTCATCCACTTGGCGCTGTTACTTTCCGACAAGTAAATGAAGCTGACTTCATTGACTACTTCGTTACGTCACTCGCAGTCGAGCCGCGCGTTTATCTGCCTCGGTTACGATAAACGCGCGACTTTTCCCACTGTAGTTGTTAATGTAGATCGTTGTAGGTCGATCTTTTATGCGCGCGCGCGTAACCGTCAAAATCGACCGCGTTTGAATTTGCCGCCAAAATATGCGGTCCGATCGGAATTGGAAAATGGGGTTATCGACTCTGACGATATAAGAATGTTGGTATTATTAGAATTTTGTTTGTTTTGTTGGCAACGTCGCGGTTTTGGCGGGAAAGGTCGTTGTACGTGTCTCGATGTCGGTTTTTTGTTTTTGTTTTTGTCATTCTATTATTTCTATTATTGATATGAAAATACAGAAATGAATGTCCATGTGCGTGTATATATATATATATATATATATATATGAATATGACTATGTAATATAATGGAAATATGCATTTTTTACATTTCACTTTGAACTACACATAAAAATCGGAATTGATTTCAATCAAAAACAATACTCTTTTGTATATTTTAAACAATTATTTAAATGAATTTTCAATTAAAAAAAAGATTCTAATAAAAATAAACAATTAGATTTAAACGAAACCCGAAATTGGACTCGATCCAAAACCCAAAATTATTCCCCTTCCCCTCGTCGACTGACGCATTCCTCGACTCGTCGTCAAAAAAAAAACCCGAAAAGCCCCGCTGAACCGGGCCTCGCAGCCGCAACGCGCGAAACCCGCGCGGCTAGTCCGCGACGAACGGCTGCGCCAGCTAGCGAGCCACCGCGGACGTTGCTATTACTTCGCGAAGGGGCGCGCACCCGCTCGCCGCATTCCTTTTTGCTGTCCTAATTTACGCCACAAAATACGTTTCCCTTTACCTCTTTATCTCTTAATCTGATTACCACTATCA